>CAXKVX010001601.1:0-58187 GCA_964058865.1 Eleocharis quinqueflora
TAGTCAATCGATTACCAAGCTCCTCTGATATAGAATCTACATATTCCCTACTTCATAAAACGCCTCTAGATTACACCATGTTACGCACACTGAATTGTGTATGTTTTCCTCTTGTAAAATCATATAATAACCACAAACTACAACTTAGAGGCTTATCCTGTGTGTTTATTGGATACCCTCAAGGTAAAAAAGGCTACAAATGATATCAAATTGACACTGCTAGAACATTCATTTCACATCATGTTATCTTTGATGAAAATATCTTTCCTTTTAAGCGAATCCCAGATCACTCATCTGCAACATACTCTAACCCTGACACTACCTAGTGGCACTATGTACCCATTTTTCGCTCAGCTTCTAACTCAAGCCCACCTAGTAATTCAACATCCAACATTCTTCACATCTCGCTAGCCAATTGGCCCATAGTCAACCTTCTAGTGACACCTCACTCTGATCGTTACTCTAATAACCCTATTTTCTCTTCATCACCTGTCCGAAATTCAAATTTCCCTGCCCCAACTTTAACTTCCCTTCAAATCTTGAGAACTTTGACTACAACTCTCATTTCTCCTTTCACACTCCCTTTACCATACCTTAACCTTCCATTATTCAATCTACATCTCAAAACCTAATGGTTACAAGAACTCGTGACAACACTCGTTGTCCTCGACACTTTCCCACATAACTTATTTAGCCACTATTGAAACCGAACCCACAACACTCTCCAAAGACAAACTACTTCTCCAATGACAGTATGCCATGGTCAAAGAAATAACTGCTCTAGCCAAAAACAATACTTGGACCTTGATTCCTTCTTCTCACTATCTTGTAAAAAGAATTTTGAGATATCTGTTTGGCACTTTATCTCATGGTCTATTGCTTAAAGCTAATTCTGACATGTCTCTCCAAGCCTTTTGCATTTCAGATTAGGTTGGGTGCTCTGATGATCGCCGCTCTACATCTGAGTATTGCATCTATTTAGGCTCCAACCTCGTTTCCTAGAGTTTCAAGAAGCAACAGACTGTTGCTCGGTCCGATATCGAGGTTGAATACCGGAGCATTGTCCTTGCCAGTGCTGAACTTATATGGATTAAGTTTATTCTTGCTGAGTTACATGCACTTCCTACCTCCTCTCCTATGTTTTGGTGCGGCAACTTGGGTGCTACATTTCTTGCATCAAATCTTATGTTTAATGTTCGTACTAAACATATTGAAATTGATTATCATTTTGTTCAAGAACAAGTTGTTGCCAAAAAACTGTAGCTCAATTCTTACCATCCAAGGAGCAAATTGTTGATGCTCTAACCAAAGCTCCTGGTATACCTAGGTTCATTCTTCATCGATCCAAGTTAACACTGATTTCATCACCATTAACTTGCAATGGGGTGTAAAGATACTACATGATAACTCCATTGCAAAATTAAATGCAGAAATACAAGAGGTACAAGCAGCAAACCTCAGACATGTGATAGAGGAATATGCCACAGTCCACTCAGCTGATGACATCAAGGCTTAGTATTTGTATAGGCGGTTAGCAATATGCACATAGGACAAAATTGTATAGCTGTATTATTAGATTATAAATAGAGATATTGTGCTTGTAAATCAACATTTTCAAATATAACGAAATCAGTCTTTTAGACAAAACTTTCTCCTTTTTTTCCCTTTTAATTGCTATTACAAATATGATATTAGACCACTTTCAAAAGGTATAATATTACATAAAATTAATTTACTGATCTATGACAAGTTCTGTAGTTTATCAATTAGATTTCATTAACATATCTAAAAATTCAAATCTGCACGTAACATAACATCTTAGAAAATGGATAACATATATATAAATTTTCCGACAAGAATTGAAGGTGTACCTACTTCAATAATAATAAAATTAAAAAGAAACTGAAGGCATACAGCCGTGCTGAATCAACCAGTCTGATTCTGATACATCCCAGTCAACTCTACCGACGTATTCAAAACTACTTTTTTTGCAATTTTCCGAAGTTTTTTTCTCTTTTTTATACTTTGAGATAAATACTTTTTTTAGGTTAAAATATCTCCTTATCTGCTGTTATTCCAAGAATAACAGAACTGTCATCTGACCGTTGGATTTTAAAGATGGATAAGATGAACTGCAGAGGAGTTGTTTTATAATATATGAGATTTAGATGGTTCAGATTGAACGGATAATAGGAAAAACATCGGATTTCATCCCAATAGTTATAGCGACAACCATCTAATTTCGATGTGTTTTAAAAAACGGAATGCGCTCAACGTACCGGGGAGGTACTGTCAAGCGGTTAATCATGGTATCGTCAAGCTCTTGACGGCTGATTTTTTAAACACTGAAGTTTTCAATATCATGCGTTCTGTCAGTGGCGGAGCCACATGCACCTAAGGGTGCAGCTGAATTCTCTTAGAATTTTTTTCAAAATGATCATGTATTTGAAATTCTTTTGCACAAATGACCATATAAGATAATTTTTTTAAGAATAATCATCATTTCGAACTTCGAAAAAATAATCGTAAATTTTGAACCCTTGACGAGAATCTTGAATCCGCCCCTGTGTTCGGTAGTAGTGAAAGAATACTACGGTTAACTTATAATTGGTGTAATAGTTGACTTACGTATCACACAATAACGATTAACATATGAACTGGTAACAAATATTGCATAATAAGAATGGTTGAACACTATTGAACAGAAAGTTGATTGGAGGAAAACGTTCTTTTTTATTTTTTTAATTTCGAAATAATGCTCCTTTGTATTTTCTTTTACATTTCTATAGTAGTTTAATGTGCTGTGTCAACTGAGATTTATTCCATCGGCATGTTTACCTGTTTAATGAACTGCCAGTTAAGACATGTGGGCATGTGGATCCACAATTTCTGATGATTTCCAAAAGGTAGAACATATATGTAAATAAAATAAATTGGAAATTAGACAAGACAACTCAGAACTTCTAAAATTAATACAGAGAAGAAGTCTTTTCTTTTATAGACTCCAAAATGACCAACAAACAATTGCATAAGCCAACTCATATGTCAGAATGGTTAAAATGGAATGAAGCCCTATCGTTGCTAAGCATCAAATATCATGACAACGACATTATTCAAAGCTTAAAAGGTCCTATACCAATGGCACCACATCTACCAATTAAGAAAGTGCATTGACATTTTACTGGTAAAAAGTCTTGATGTTGCCAACATAACAGTTCGTTGATATGCAAAATCTGCAACAAGGAGGCTTGTGTCATTGGTTATTAAAATGTTTAAAAATGGGAAAAAAATAATGAACAAGAAGTTTCAACTGAAGATAAATTTGGAACCTGAGGAATTTAGGTACATAATTAAGTTAGGATACATTTTCTGAGAATAAAACTACACGGATGTGATGAGGTTACAGAGAATCCTGAATAACAGAACCTTTTTAAGCAAATTCATTGTATGAATGAATGAAAAATTGTATTTAAGTAGTGGTACAGATAGGGTTTAAACAAAATCCGGGCGGGTCTACCCGCCCGTGCCCGGATTCGCGGATTTCGGATCCACGGATCTATCACGGGTCGGGTTGGCCTCAAATCCTCCAAACCAGTCTAAACCCGTGCCCGACCCGTCCCAAAACCCGCCCGTGCCCGACCCGTAGATCCGTGCAGAATTCAAAAAAATACAAAAAAATTCAAAAAAATTCAAAAAAAATTCAGAAAAATTCGAAAAAATATATATATATTAAAATAATGTGCATTTTTAAATTCAAAAATTCAAAAAAAAATTCAAAAAGTTGGACGGATCCGACCCGACCCTCCCGGACCCGTGCCCGACCCGCCCGGACCCGTGCCCGACCCGTCTGGACCCGCCCGGACCCTACCCGCCTGGGTTTATCACGGGTCGGGTTGGGAGTTTTGGGTTCGGACCCGTGCATACCCGCCCCGTCGTACCCGTGGATCCGGACGGATCGGATCCACGGGTACCCGACCCGCCCCATTTTGAGAACCCTAGGTACAGAGAGTAGTGGGGTAGCCTGAACTGTCAAAGTGTAAAGCCCATGCAGTTTCTTTGATATAGATAGGTTAAGTTTTGCAAATTACCCCACCAATTTGATTCTACTTGCAGATAACCCCACAATTGTCATGTAGGCATCACGTCAATTTTTCGTTAAATTTTTTGATGAAAAATAATAAGGAAGTGATCAAATTAGAGTTGTGCTGAGACCCGCGGGGGTATACCCGCCCGTGGATCCGACCCGACCCGTGGTTGGCGGATCCACGAATCTATGGCGGGTCGGGTAGGCCAAAAATGTAGAGATCTGTCCGAACCCGTGCTCGACCCGTGGACCCGTGACAGTAAAATTCACCTTTATGTCACATTTTGTCACATCAAATTAAAAAAAAAATCGACAAAAATATATATATTAAAATAATGTGCAGAATTTTTTTTTTAAATTCAAAAATTCGAAAAAATTCAAAAAAACCGACGGATCCTAACTCAACCCGCCCGAGTTTGTCACGGGTCGAATTAGGGGTTTTGGGTTCAGACCCGTGGAGACCCGCCCCGTTGGACCCGTGGACCCGTGGACCCGTTGAACCCGTGGATCCGTGGATTCGCGCGGGTCGGATTCACGGGTACGGGATACCCGACCCGCCCCGTTTGTTATTCACTAAATCAAATATAGAGATATATCAAAATTTAATGAATAAAAATAATGAATAGTTCAAAATTTAGTGACTAAAATCGAACTAAATACAAAGTTTAGCAACCTTCCGGAAAATATACCCAAAGTTTACCCTTAGCTACTATGCTCTCTAGAAAGTCTTATATACTCATAGTAACGATCGAAGACTATATATGGATAAATCAGGAAATAGGTAGCATTGTGCAATCTGTCAATTGCTTAAACTGGTATGTGTTTGTTTTGTTTATTTTGGTAGCGTACACTATCTGGGTCCAGTATTAAATTGTTTTGTGTTTGTTTATGCTGGTAGCAAGTCCGCCTATGTTTTCCATAGCCGGTATCAAATTCAGAAAGGAGAAGAGTTATTAGTTATGACAGACTCGGTAACAAATCTTATGAAAATAAAATTTAACATGGACTTCTTTTTTAGTGTACTCCAACTTGTTTGGGACAAAAACATCATCGTCGTTGTTGTTTATGCTGGTACCAAGCTGGTTGGGCCCAGTGTTAATACGTAGAATCAAAAGCGGATTCAGGATTTTCGTCAGGGAGGGACAAAATTTATCATTTTTTTTCAAGGAGGAACAAAATGTTGCACATTTTTAAATATACATGATTATTTTGTGAAATTTTTTGACAAATCATACAAATACACAAGATTTTTTGGCGAAAAGAAATTTCAGGGTGGGACGACTGCCACCCCCTTGTCTCATGTAGCTCCGCCCTTGCATAGAATATGTCTATCTGTTGGTTTCTAATTTCATGTTCCTCTACTAACTGGAATTGTATTCCGGGCCTAATAACAAACATAAAACTGGAATTTTAATTCGGGCCTAATATTAATTACCAATTCCAGTTTTAGTCTTCCCTAGAGAATATATAATAAAAGATCATTGCCAATTACTGGTTTATTATGCTTTGTTCGCAATAAAACTAGAGGTGGCAGAATCCGATCCGACTCGAAAAAATCCGTCTGACCTGACTTGATTCAAGCCCGACCTGATCCGATTTGTTAGAAAGTTAAACTAACCCGAACCCGACCCGATTCGACCCAACACAACCCATAACCTGATCTTACACGACAACGGTTGATCCGTAACACGACACGGCCTGTAACCCAATCTTACGCGACAAATGTTGACCCATAACCCGACCCGACCTTAGATGACCCGTAACTCGATCTGAATCGACACATAGAGACCCGACCCGACCTGACCTGACACGACCTGCAACCCGATTTGAGCGACACCTATGGACCCGAGACTCAATCCGACCCGACCTGCTTCGACTCGTGACCCGATCTGAAGCGACAGCCGTGGGCCCGATACCCGACCCGACCGACCTGCTTCGACTTGTGAACCGATCCGTAGCGACACATGTGGATCGAAAACCCGACCCGATCCGACTTGAGATGACTTGTAACCCAATCTGAAGCGACACATGTGGACCTGAAAGTCTGAAACCTGAACCGACCCGATGTCACGTTATAAAACAAATATAAAAATGTGTTTATAGTTTATACTTTTATAATAAGAAACTGGATAATAAATTAAGAAATTTCAATTAATGATATTAATTCATCAGCTTATAAATTCATTTGGAGGAAGAAAACAATAGAAACAATTAAATTAATATATGATGTCACTTTGGCTAAAATTCATGTATTAAAAGTTGTCAACCCGATGTCATCTGATCCGACCCATGACTCCAAGGGTGTTGGCACTCGTCGACCTGAGGCCCGAACCGATGTCACCCGACTAGACTTGTGACTCGAAAATTGTCGGCACTCGTCAACCCGAGGCTTGACCCAATGTCGCCCGACCCGACCCAATGTCGCCCGACCCGAGACCTGAAAGTTGTCGGCACTCGTCGACCCGAGGCCCGACCCGACCCGTGACCCGAAACTTATCGGCACTCGCCGACCCGAGACCCGACCCGATCTCGCTTGACCCGACCAGTGACTTGAAACTTGTCGGCACTCGTAGACTCGAGGCCCGACCCGATCATGCTCGACCCGACCCGTGACTCGAAAGTTGTCGACATTGGACGACCCGTGGTCCGACCCGACCCGTGACCTGAAAATTATCGACACTCGACGACCCGAGACCCGACCCGACATTGTCCGACTCGACCCGTGACCCGACTTTCGCCAAAATTCAAACAACCCAACCCGACTCTGCTCGACCCAAATCTGCCCGACTCGCCCAATTGCCACCTCTAAATAAAACCATGAAATAAGGCGAGAAAGGCAATCCAAGGTCCAGTTCACTACAGTAAAAGATGTCGTGATCACCTCCCATGTGAAACGATATTCTCTGCACTCATTTGCACTCATTTTTACGAATGCTCTCTGCATTCTTTGAATATGGACTGTTGAATTAGATTTGAATGGATCTGGTTTTACAATATAAAAACCTCTTGATCATATAATTAACGATCAACCGTTCAGATTTAACCGAATGACCCAAATTAAACATATGCAGAGAGTACCAATAAAAAGCGGTACAGAGAATACAGTTCCCTTTCCTGTAGTGGCAGAGCCATTCATGAGCAAGCCCGGACACTTGTTCGGGATTGATTTAAAAAAATCGCAAAAATTAACGTACTTTTAGTCATTCTTGTAGTGAAAAATAAATTTTTAGTGATATTTTAATTAATTTTAGTAAATTAGTGCACATGATTTCAACCTTAGTGCATGGCCTCTGCCCCTGCTCTCTGTACACGTAATCATACGCCAGAACAAGCATCACCCCAGCTGCTGCCATGTGGCCCGTTACTGCCGCAATAGTCGACATGGGAAAAGAGATTAGATCGGCGATCAGTGATTTAGCGAGGGAAACTAAAGTCATGAGCTTTGCTTTCAAGTTTTGGTCCATGCAAGGTCGAAGCCGTTGCAAAAGAAGCAACCTTCATTGCTTACGACCAGTGCATTGTTCTTGTTGGACCAGGCAGTGGCGAGTGTCGAGCGGATGGAAGAGATCATTTCTGATTTGAGAGGGTGTTCGCCGGAGCCGGTGAGAGTTAGTATCATCACACGAGCCCTCTTTTGGAGAGGGCACATGATATGTTTGCTGATAGGATAATGTTTCGTAAATACTAATTATTAATATCGATTTTATTATGCATGTTATATCATAATAACTATTTCAGTACAGAAATTAACATGTATAACTATTTCATTATAAAAAATAACATGCATGATAACTCAAATAATGTGCACGATAACTCAACTAAAGGTGCATAATAAAATCGACAACATGTATAATTATTTCATTACAAAAAATAACATACATAATAACTCATAATGTGCAGTATAATTCAACTAAAAATGCATAATAAAATCGATATCAATAATCGATATCAAATATGATATCTACGTATCAGCTCCCTTGCTGATATGCCTCATACGACCCCTTTAAGAAGAACCAACACAGAAAAAAAGGGTTTAGGATATGTTTGATATCAGCGTCTTCTTTCGAAATTGGGTATTTCGAAAAAAAATGTTAACACAAGTAAAATTAGATGAAAATATCAATAAAATTTTGAAAATTATTATTTCAAATATTTGGTGGAAACTATCTTCCGGAAATTCGGTAAAAAAGCTTTATGTTAATCCTTCTCTTGTTGTTATAATAATAATTTATTATTATTTAAATTCACATGATTCATTCTTCTTCCAACACACTTGTACCAAATAGCACTCTTTCATCTTAATTCTTTCGCCAAATAGATCTTTCGCCGAAAGAAGATATATCAAACACTCATTGGGAACTCCTAAATAACGACAATGCGGATACTTCTTATTTTCCCAATCTTTGAGGACATTATTGGAACTTTGTCTATTCAACATACAGGAATCTATTTTATAATCTTAAACCACCAAGAATTCAATAATCCAATGACAAAAGGATAAGCTATATTTGAGCAAAACCCAATCTCAATTAGCCATACAGTTTAAATTAACGCACTTTCAGCTCGAATAAATATCAAATTTCACCCAATATAGCACTTCTATCCACTTTCGTTTGACTATCTTATATATGGGCTCCAAACCCTTGATTTTGATGCAAACATAAAATAGTTCCATGTCGAGAATAATCTGCAAGATGATGATTGAAGTATTGGTAAACTGTTATCTGGAAAATAAATATAAGAAATTTAGAACAAAATTGTTTAAAAGTACTAAAAGGAAGTAACAACATATAACAATGGTGAAAAGGTCATGCAGAGAAACCATACACGATTATTTCAATACATAAAAGCCTACAAGTCTGTTTCACAAATCAAATAAAAACGCTCTCCTAGTGCTCAGAATAGCAATAGTAGTAGAATAGTGTATTCTTTGCAGTTTGGCAGAGAGAAAATGCTGTTTATTAAATTATTGTTAGAAGCTTTTCACTATTTTTCTATACCGGTCATTGGTGTGATTATAAAAAAACAACACTCTTCTGCACCAGTCTTCATTTGCTATTTTACTTTGGCAACAAACAAAAAATAGAATAGCAGCACCATTTCCACCTTTTGCTATTCTTGTGGTTTCCAAACACACCCTTAAGACACTCGAGGACACAAAAATACAATGACGGTTTGAAGTTGAAAACTAAGACATAATCTTTGAAAGTTGAAACAGAACTACAAATTAAAACAAAATCACTGTTTCATACTTAAAATTTTGTAGGATCATTCTCTGGTAACTAGCTTTCACTCATATTTTGGGCAACAATTTCCAGACAACCAAAATCAGAAGTAAATTTAATATAATAAACATCCTAATAACTGAACGCTAAGCAAATTAAATGTGTATTTTGAAATAAGGAAAGCTCGGTGCACGTAGCTCCCGCTTGCGCGGAATCCGGGGAAGGGTCGGACCACTTTGGGGTCTTTGTACCCAGCCTCCTGCATTTCTGCAAGAGGTGGTTTTCACGACTCGAACCCGTGACCTCATGGTCACAAGGCGATAGCTTTACTGCTGTGCATTTTGAAACAAGACCAACAAGAAATAATTTGTACTATGATACCAGCCATACGTGTTGTACTTCAATTAATATTCAAGAATAATTAAGAGAAATAAAATAAGGAAACAGTGAGAAATATATGCAGATTATCTTAAAAATTACACAATGAAACACTGTTTTTGCTAATATTCATTAATTCTCATGCAAGCAGCAAACACAGAATTTTATTTGCCATTTACAGTAGCAAACACAATGAAACACTGTTTTTGCTTACAATTAAAACTAAGGACCAAGTAAATACTAGTTCTTTTTATTGCAGATTTATGACAAATTGTCAAGTTTTAGTTTCAGACATAAAAAATGTTGTTTATAATTTGCAATTATGGTGAAATACAGGGTCAAAAATATTGCCAATAGAACATCAACAGCAATTACCTATACATACAGGTGGCAGTTATTCTCTCAGAGCCTGGATGCAAAATGTTTTGTAACCTCATCATCACTTTCTTGTGGGAGCTCCAAAGACTTGCATAAGTTTGGATACACTGACATGCGAATTGATGCATATACCCCCCTATCCCAATTTCTTCCTGCTAGCTCCTCTGCCATCTTCACTGCCTCAACCAATGTCTCTGATGCACTCTGGCACACCTTATCTACAATACCTCTCTCCTTGGCCTCTGTACCAGTTATTTTCTTCGCTCTTAGTGCAACGTCACGCAATGCCCTGCCAATACAATCTAAATATTGTAAATTTATTGGCTCTGATTATAAATATCAAATGTAAACACCTATCCAATTACATATATTTGCTAAACCCAACGGTTGAAGTTGGGGTAGTTAAGCAAAAGACAACTGAGGTTACACTTTTTCATATCAAATACCAGATCATATTAGAGAACTTGGAAAGTAAAATCTAATGATCAAGACAAAAGAGTGGACACACTCAACTGCTTTATCTGATTATATAGTGCTGACTGGTACTGGTATTGTACCGGCCGCATCCTCGCCCTCAGAACTTGAAATGTTGATTGGTAACCTCCTCTAGAATTGGTTTTGATATATTATTCTGGTCAAACCTGCCTACAAGCCAATTGTGAATTTCTAAAATACAGGTACCATATTTGCATTGGGAAAATGATGTAGGTAACGCTTATAATAAAAAAAATATTCCAACGTTTTCTGAACCAAACTTACAATCTATTTTTTTAAACAACGGGACAAATAAGCAACAGTGCAACACCTAATCATACTCCCTCTCCAACTATTGGATTGTTCCAAATCTTGATCACTAATGATAATCTAAACACCGCTATAGTAGATTCTGTAATCATGAAGCTCACCAATTTTCTATTGCAATCTTCATCCCAGAAAAAAAAATGTTCATCAGAACAATAATATTAGTAATAATAATTATTATAATAGTAACACTAATAACTAACTAATAAATAATTAAATAATAATAATAATGATAACTTTGGCTCAAATCCAAATCAAATAATTAATCTACAATAATTTTTCAAAATTGCACCAAAATGAAAAGCAACATAATAAAAATTCAGCCCTTAACCCCAAAATTATTTTCATAATAAATAATAAATCAACCACATACCTCGGATCTGTGATCTTAGCCTGCATCACAGCCATGAAGTAATCTGGGAAAGGCAATCCAATATCCAGTTCGCTCATGTACAAAACCCCTCGATCGCCTCTCATATACACATAATCATGCGCCAGTGCAAGAAGCATCCCCCCAGCGGCCGCATGGCCAGTGACAGCCGCCACAGTCGGCATGGGAAGAGATATCAGATCGGCGATCAGATGCTTAAAGAGACGAACCAGAGCAGAGAGACCTTCGCTGGAGTTCTGAGCCCAGGCTTGGTCGAGGCCGTTGGAGAAGAACCGACCTTCTCCGGCGGTGACCAGAGCGCCGATGGTCGGATCGGACCTGGCGGAGGCGAGCGCAGAGCGGATAGAAGAGATCATGTCCGGGCTGAGGCGGTGCTCGCCGGAGCCGTTGAGGGTAAGGATCAGCACACGACCCCTCTTTTCGAGTGTGCACATAGTTTGTATTTGTTAATTGAAAATTGAATTGAATTGGAATGGAAAATGTAGACAAAATTGAAGTGAAAAATGGTATGGGGAGGTGTGATATTTATCTAGTTGGTTGAATCGTTGAATCTTTCTTATTTGTTTGGTTTGGTTGTGCGTGCCTCTTTCTTCGTTTTTGCAAAATACAATTTTTGTATTTATCTAGTTGGTTGGTTCAAGGTCGAGAAATAAAAATATTATCCTTTTTTATTTATTCGTTGAATCGTTGTTGGATATGTTGAATCTTTGACAATATTTGTTTGGTTTGGTTGTGCGTGCCTCTTTCTTCGTTTTTGCAAAATACAATTTTTGTCTAAAGGAGAAAGTCTAGGATAGAAGCTACTGTAAATATTTGAATGGACTTGGAAGTAAAATATGCATCAGATTCGTACACTGACATTTGGGTAAGTGTATTCAGATGCTTATTATTGGGCTTCTAAGTATTAAGAGAATCTTAGAGTATGAAAATAATCCGGGCGGGTAGATTCGTTCGTGGATTCGCTCGTGTTCGATTCGTGTCCGATTCGCCTCGTGATTCAGATTCAACTCGACTCGTGGATTCCGGATCCACGGATCTAGCACGGGTCGGGTATGCCCAAAATCTCCAGACCTGTGGTGACCCGTGCCCGACCCATGTCCGACCCGCCCCAAGACTTGCCCGTGCCCGACGCGTGGACCCGTGGAACCGTGTAGAAATTCAGAAAAAATTCAGAAAAATTCGAAAAAATATATATTAAAATAATATGCAGTTTTAAATTAAAAATTCAAAAAATAAAAAATCGAAAAAATGGACGGATCCGAACTCGACCCACCCCGACCCGTGCCCGACCTGTCTGAACTCGCCCGGATTTATCACGGGTCGGATTGGGAGTTTTGGGTTCGGACCTGTAGAGACTCGCCCCGTTGGACCCGTGGACCCGTCGTACTCGTGGATCCGTGGATCCGGACGGATCAGATCCACGGGTACCCGACCCACCCCGTCTTTAATTCACTATAAGAGATAAAATAACACAATTTCTACTTAAAAATATCACTATTACTATCAAGACTTTAGATTTGAATGAATCTAAGTATTAAGACTTCATTTTTATAAAATGAAATAATCATCAACCGTTGACATTTTTCCAGAATTTTTCGTAGACCCCTTTTTGCTTAAAAAATCTTTTGTGTGCAATTCTAAATGAGAATTAAGCCTCTATATCTTATTGGTAAAACTGAATACTTGAAATTCAACAAAATTCTTATTTTCTTCTTATGTAATAATAGTAGTGAATGATTTTTTACCATAAATAACAAAAAAATTCTATCTTTTTCTTTTTCATGGATGTTTTTACAGATTAGAAAGAAAATCAGAATTATGTCAGTTACTTGAATCTAATACACACAAAATTTGAATTAATTCATATACTACTTTGTTATCTATCCAAATCAAAAATGAATTTTCTTTCGATAGAAATTGATCAATATACAATTTTTCTACTTTTATTTTCATTATCCAATTTTATTTTAATTCATTAATGAATTATCTCATATCTCAGAAATTATTTTCTGAAATTTCATAATATTTGATCCCAAAAGGTAGATATTTGAATTTCAAGATATTTTATTTGATAAAACAAAATAAAACCCCGCACAAACTCAGTGATAAACTAATTCGCAACGAGAGCTCAAAGACAACTCATTCATTTGTGAATCCCTCTCTTCGCACTCGTATTTTGAAAAATAGCTAATTTATATTTTTGTTGAAAATTTATATCTCAATATTGAGAATCCTTGGCATTTACTAAGCTAAAAAAAGAAGCATTGCTTGTTTAACTTACTAGATTGGTAGTTAGTTAGTCATGGATATCGACTTCAAATATTTGAATTGCTTGTTTTCAATGAATCATGTTTTGCTTGATTTGTCTTCTAACTTGAAATTTCTTTTAATTGCACACTGAATTTTGACTGATTCATGTAAAAGAAAATTTCAAGAAAATGTCTCTTACTTGTTAGGCCGCATTGAGTTGATTTGCAATCCGACGGTCGTTGCGTCGAGTATAGGTCAAATAATTTTTCATTCATGTTAAATCGAGTCGAACAATTAAAAAGTAATAAAATGATTTGATTTGACACATTGATATTCCTACATTATGGTAAAGATAAAACAAAATATCCAATTTAAACATCATATTATGTTACATTACAACAATATTTTTAAAAGGCAGAATTTAATTATATTCCTATAATAATTCAAAATTACATATAGAAACTCTCATATTTAGCTAATTCATTATACATGACATAAAAACCAACTACATTAATTAAATATTCATTATAATTTCATGATTTATACATATATTATAATTTTTCATAACAACATTTTAATTTCTTAAAAAATACGTAGGAATGTTGTCAAAGTAAAAAAAAAATACATGTTGCATCTATTACTCACATGCATATTCCCTGTATCAACTTTCTAATATGGAGTAATTATATGAATAAGATAAATAATTTTCAGTGCTTCATATATTTGTTGAACTTATAATTATCCAATATAAGAGTTTGTATTTCTGAAGAATAAATATGATATTAAGATTTTTGGAGGAAAATTTATGCAGCTTTTGTGTTTTTAGAAGAATATACATGAAATTTTATCCTTTAATAAAGTTAAAATAACAATGAATTTATTATGACCCGAGAAGAATGAGCAAGTTAAGAAATTCATAAATTAGCAAAACACTATACAATAAAGTACAATGAAAGTATCTCTAATTAAGTAATTAATGATAATTGAAACTTCGCTTATGTTTTACGTGGCCATCTCAAGCTCGAAAAGGAGGAGGATAGTGATAGGCTTCACGAGTCAATGTAAAAATTCAGCCAATTTTATGAAGATGAAACCCGATATGTGCTTCATTTCTGAAAATAAGGAGGCCTGTTTCATTCTTGCAGTAGTAACAGTCAACAAATTTTCACTTTTTCACTTCATCATGTATTAATAATTAATTAAATTCTAAATATTAGTAGGCAGTTTAATTATAATTTTAAGTTTTCTACAGAAAACTATATTTGGACTGCAAGGAGACGACACTGCAAGAGGAAGATAGCTGCTTTCTAAGTCAATTGAGAAAGAACACAAGACATCATTGTATTTAAGGAACATCTGGGATGCTCGACTTTGTGCCCTTTGGATGAGAACAGCTTATGGACTTTTGCGGTGCTGCATGTCGATGGCATTATGAACACATTTAGTTCTGTGGGCATCAATGATAGAATTATTTTGTTGCATATGTGGTGTATATATTTTAGCATTATTTGTTATTTTTTCCTACCAATTGAAAATCTTAATTTATAATTTGGAACCACTTGAGAGAACCGTAAAAGATGAGTAGACGTGGTACCTTGTTCCATGATTATTGTTTATTCAGAATCCTCACTTGAACTTGATCCGTATGCTCCATAGTTTTTCTCTTCTCTTGCATACAACTCCGAAGCGTCAATGGCTGCGAAGTCTTCCAAGAGAATAAGCATCATGTTGTCAGTTTTTTAGTTCTTTACACGACAACACTCTCCCAGATCCGATGAAGAGGTTCTACAAAGTCTCCCTCTTCTCTTTCTTGTCTCTTTTCTCTTTCGATTTTCTCTGTTGAAAGAACAAGTCTTTTCTTTGTTTCTTTTCTGCTTTGAGAAAAAGAGAATATGATACTTATCCCTTGGGGACCAGATGTCCTTTAGTATGGGTGGCAATCTTTCAATTTAGACTATCAATAAAATAAAAATTACCAAAATTAATTTTCTGAACATTTAAGGATCCACTCCTATAACACTTTATATTCATATACCTTATACTTTATTGATCACTTATTATGAATATATTATGACATATAATTAATATATAATTGTATAACATATTATGTTCATAGTCCGTATGGTCTGTATGGCGTCTCATACAGTTCATTAAATTGTTAAATCCAACATTGTAATCATATCCGGTGTCACACGCTCCTCGCTTTGTTTGCAATTTATTAATCTCTCTCTTTATTTTAGTTGCTATAATTAGATAAGAAATCACTCTTATTTGAATTGATTTAATTATTTACGATTCTGCAAATTAGTATAAAGTTAAGCCAAATCGGTACGCACACTTCTCCATATTAACTGCTTGAGTTTTCAATTTGAGAAGTGCATTAGTTTGGTGATTTGAATTGATAGAATTGTATTGATTTTGAAATTGTCATTAGAAATTGAATTGTTATAAAATAGAAAAATAACCCTAAAAATTAAATAAATTCTATTTGCCCCCTCTAGGATTAACATTCTATTATTCACTTTGATTATTTTTATGCATGGGAACTGATGTACCGATCATGTCATCGATACGCACGTCGCTCTGCATGTTAGAAGAGTTATTCTGCATTTTATTTGAGTTATTATACATCTTATTTCCTTGACATGCATAACAACTCAAATAACATGCATAATGACTTTTTCAGTGCAAAATAACATGCATATTGCATAATAACTCAAATAACATACATAATAACTTTTTTACATGCAGAGCGACATGCGTATCGATGACGAGATCGACGAAACATTTTCCTATTTTTATTTAGTATCCCTTAACGCTTTATTATTTATATTATTTGTATTGTTATTTTATTTATATGAAATCTGTTCAATGAAAAAGCTTTCCGCAGCACTTTCAGAATTCTTTCCAAATTAAGAATTTGATTTAGGGAAAGTTACGACTAATGAAAAATATTAACATGCCAACATGTTTGATCATGGCATCAACGATGATATCCACAAGAATCGCACACTTTTGATTCTTTTTATCTTCAACTGAAAAGTGTTTAAGTTGTTCATATTGGAACTAATAAATATTAACATCTATTATATAAAGTGTACACGTCTTAAGTGTAAGTAAGGTGTGCAAATAAGGAGTGCTGTCATCATAAAAAAAAAGTTTATTGTTGTTTTATTTGAGAATTATTTGTAAAAAAGACATTGTTAATTTGTTATATCAAATTAAGTTGATATATAAAATCTTATGTAGTACAATTTTGAATAGACGCCACAGCCATGTCAATAATCTTTTGATACCTTTAGATGAAACCTATAAAATATAAAGGATTATCAGTGATTCAATAAATAAAAATAATTATACACAATGAGTGTAATCGTTAATTATTTAAATCAGTACCTTTATTATATGTACTATTAGTTTGAACTAATTTTGTTCATATTATACTTTAAAATAAATATATCTTAAATAATTAATTGAATTTTTTAATCTATCAAGAAAAGTTTAATTTTGTAAAATAAGAAAATTCTCTATAGATTATTTTGCATCCCAAAATTTCTAGGTAAAAAATAATCTTTTTAAACATATTGAAAAATAGTACAACAAAAAACAACATGATTAAGAGAGCAGGATGGATCCGCAGTCCTTTGAATGAAATTTGGGTTCAAAGGGTATTTCAGTCGTTAGATATGCATCAAGATCGAATAAAAAAGTGATTCACCTCTGCCTAATTTTGTATCAATTATAAGTGTTAATTTTGATGCAGATCTAACGGCTGAAATATCCTTTGAACTCAAATTTGATTCAAAAGGTTGCTGATCCACCCTGCTCCCCATGATTAAATGTTCAATAGTAAAATATATAAAGACAAAAGGAATTATATTTATTAAGAGTTGAAATGCCAAAAGAGTCATCCAATAAAAATGGAAAAAAATTGACTAGATGCGTAAAAAATAGGGGTGTAAGTCCAACCCGACTAACCCGATTAATCCAACCGATCCGACCAATCCAATCTGAAAAATGCGGATTTCTATTTTTTATGGCCGGTTACGATTTTTATTTTGTCGAACCCGACATCTAATATGTGGGTACGGATTGTAGAATGAAACGTGGATGGAATCCGGCCTGACCTTTTATATTTAATTAGACAATTATAATGCTAGTAATAAAAAATTTTATTCGATTTTCATCACAAACTTACGTGTATATTTTTTTTTGTCAAACTTCTTAGTTTTAATTTTTTAGTACGAATTGAAGCCAATGTGTTATTTAAATTATTTTCAATTGTTACTTTTACTTTTGTATCATTAAAAAAATTGTGTGAAATATTGAAGTTTGTGAAACCCGTGAAACCCGCAAAATCCGACCGCCTAAACAAAATATGAATTGGATGGTTTTTATTTTTGGTTGGTTGGTTACGGCTTGAAAACACTACAATCGAATGATGTCTAACGAATTGAAAATTTATATGAAACCCGACCCGTTTACACCCCTAGTAAAAAATAGAAATTTTTTGTTTTTTGTTGCTACAAAACTTGTAAATTGGCAAATGCCACTACAAACTATAAATTGTCAAAATGTCATTAAAATCACAACTGTTCTTTTTAATGCCACTATCATCATATAACCTTAATAAAAAATACAACACTTTCTAAATTCCAAAATTGCTTCGATCCTTCTTCTCCTTGAAGCTCTTTCCTGATAGTGGCAAATACAAACCCTCTTTCGTCTCCATTTCCACAACGCGATGCCTCCAATCCTTCCATATCCCAGCTCTCTTCTCCCTCTCTCTTTTCTCCTGCCAAATCCAAAACCATCATAGCGACAAGGTCGCCTCCGCCTTCCCTTGCTTTCCTTCGACCTCGCCTGCGCGTGCTTTATGCCTCCGCTACATTCTCCACATGCTTCGGTTCTTCAAGTGGCTTCAGTCCTCGCATAATCTCCATTTTGCTCATTCCACCGAGCATTTTTCAGTCATCCTGGTTGCTTTAGCCAAAGACCGCCTTTGGCCTCATTTCTCGTTAGAATTTATTTGGTCACTTAAAGATTTTATTATCGTTTGATAACCACGTTAATTCTCACCTATAAATTTCAAAAAGAAGGGGGTTCTCAACAAGATTGATCAAAACTTTCTCACTTATAAATTTCAAATGGGTTTTCTCTCCAGCTCTTGGTTCAGTAGGAGGGATAATGATTGGGATAAACATTAACAAGTTTGTAATTATTGCCAAACATTTTGCAAAATTCTCTATATCAATTGTTTTGAAAAATGAGGGTGATAATTTCACAGGGAGGATTACCACTGTATATGGGCCTACAAAATACCAATATAAAAGTAGCTTCTTTGAGGAATTAAGATCTTTACACTCAATCTGGAATGGGCCATGGCTGGTGTGTGGGGATTTCAATGCAATCAGGTACACCTATGAGAAAAACAAAGAATCTTTCAATATTTCAAGGGCAATTAAATTCAATACCTTTATATCATCTTGTGCCTTGTCAGAATACTTAATGGAAATAAATACACTTGGTCTAATAAAAGAGATAACCCTTGCTTAGCTCTCCTAGATAGATTTTTATATAGTTATGATTGGGAGATCAAGTATCCTGACACAAAAGTCCACAGTTTAACAAGATTTAAATCTGATCACTCTTCATTGATCTTAAAAACACATAGTATAGAGAAAAAGAATCATATCTTCATGTTTGACAAAACTTGGACTTCTGTAGAAGGGTTCAATGTGCTTATGGAAGGATGGTGGTTAGAAATCTCAAGACCAAATAATGATATGGCAGTGAATTGGATCAAAATCATGAAAAAACTTAGATGTAAAATAAAAGGCTGGGCTCAAAACTATTACAGTGACAAAAGAAAAAAGAAGAATCATGTGAAAGAAAATATAGACAAGTTACACAAAATCCAAGAGGAAAGGAATTGGGATGAGATTGAACACAAAATGTATATTGATAATAACCATCAACTTAATGAAATGTATGAAGAGGAAGAGATATATTGGAATATCAGATCAAAAGTAGATTGGTTACTCAAAGGAGACAATAATACCAACTACTTTCATAAGATAGCTTCACAGAGATTTGAAAAGAAACAAATTACTCATTTGAAGATAAATGATGAGGATTGTTCTGATATGGTGTTAATTGAGAAACATATATTTGATTTCTATAAAAACCTCTTTGGATTTTCAGGGTTACAATTAGCTGAGATTGATAATGACTTTTGGAGGGACCAAGATAAAGCCCCTCTAGGTATGATTAATTCTATTGTTGCACCTTTTACTGAGATGGAGGTCAGGGAAGCCTTGTTCACCTCTGATGGGGACAAGGCCTCTGGCCCAGATGGTATAACCTTCCACTTCTATCAAACATATTAGAATTTAGTTAAAAAAGATATCATGACTATATTTGATCAACTGTACCATGATAGAATTGATATTTCCAAACTCAATAGGGCTATGATATGCTTGATACCAAAAAAGCCAAATGCTGATAATATAAAACAGTTTAGGCCTATTTCCTTGGTAAATTGCATTTACAAACTAATAACAAAGGTCATTACCAATAGGCTTGAACCAGTGATTAACCAAATGCTAGATCAAACTCAAAATGCATTCATGAAAAATAGATATATAATGGATACTGTGGTTTGTGCCTCTGAAATCATACATTTTGCTAAAATGGACAAAGTACAAGGGGTTGTGCTCAAAATAGATCTAGAAAAAGCTTATGACAGGGTTGAATGAGATTTCCTATTTGATATGATGAGAAAGAGAGGTTTCCCACAATTACTACTAACCTGATTAGAGAGACTGTTTAAAGGAGGATTCGCCTGCATTAAAGTGAATGACAAATTGACAAGTTATTTTGAAATCAGAAGGAGCTTGAAGCAAGGGGACCCTCTTTCCCCCTTGCTCTTCAATCTTGTAGCAGACACCCTAAATCACATTCTCAGAAGAGCACAAAATATGAACTTTATAAAAGGGCTTGGTCCAGAAATAAACAATGGTTATTCAATTACTAACCTTCATTATGCAGATGATACCATAGTCTTCCTTCAAGCTAAACACAAGATGATGCAAGTGATTAAATGGGCATTTATAGCTTTTGAGAATATAGCAGGTATGAAGGTCAAATTCAATAAGTGTGAGTTGTACCCAATTAATATTGATACTGATCTTGGGGGTGAATTAGCAAATATCTTTGGATGCAAAATGGTAAACTGGCTTATGAATTATTTGGGAGTCCCATTACATTGGAAAAAAACGAAATATTAAGACTGGTTGCTAGTGATAGAAAGGTTCCAACAGAGATTAAATGGTTGGAAAAACAATTTTCTTTCTCTGCGGGGTAAAGTTGACCTAATCAATAGTGTGATATCGTCTCTCCCTATATATATGATATCCTTTTATGAAATGCCAGTCAAGGTAAGGAAAAAAACTAGACAAACTCAGATCTGAATTCCTATGGCACATGAGAGGGAAAAAGAAATACCATTTATGTAGATGGGAAGAGATATGCAGACCAAAAGAAATAGGGGGGGTGGCTGGGTTTATTAAATCTAATAGACATGAATATTGCATTATTGTATAAGTGCCAATGGAGATTAAACGACCCTCAATGTACAGGTTGGTGGAAAACTCTATTATTATACAAAAGCACAAAGGAATTCTAATATACAAAAACTTTCACCTTTCTGGAAGGCTGTAAACAAATGTAAGGAAATAGTGAATATTAATAAAACAGTGCTATTAGGAAATGGTAAAGACACTAAATTTTGGACAGACTATTGGTATGAAGAAGTACCATTATATATATCACACAATTCACTTTTCCAAATTGTAAGTGATAAGAATGCTCTAGTGCATGATGTGCTGTCAACAGGTTTGGAGTTTTTGTCTTTTGGAAGGAATCTATCACCAATACAAAGATCTAGTTTCATTCAATTGGTGACAAAGGTAAGAAAATTCTTACCTCTGAGAGATATACCAGATATAATATGTTGGCAAGGGCAAGACTCAGTAGAATTCAGAAGCAAAAATATGTATATGTGGTTGAGTGACAGATGGATACCAGATAATACCTTTAAAATGCTGTGGACATTGAAAATCCCTCTAAAAATTAAGATTTTCTTATGGTTGTTTGTGAAAGGGAAGATATTGGTCAAAACGATTCTAATTCAAAAAGGTTGGCAGGGAGACCCTTCCTGTCATTATTGTAGCCAAATTGAATCTATAAATCATCTTTTTTTTAACTGTCATCAAGCCAGGGAGAAATGGGTTTGGGTATTGAAGTATTTTCAAATTAATTCACATCCTAGAGATCTGTTTGAGCTATACACATATTTACAAACTTTGGAGGGGTGTGCTGGTAAATTTGTAATATATATCAGCATTGCAACTATCAGGATCATCTGGTTACAAAGAAATAAATGTTGCTTTGAGGGCAAAAAGGTAAGTTCACAACAAGAGTTCATCGCTAACTTGGCTTGTTTTATTCAATACTGGGCAGGAGCATGGGATGAGGGTTTGCAAGAAGAGATCATAAGTTGGAGAGATGGATTTCGGGCAACTGATGATTCAAGGATAAAAACAAGGATGCATATCACAGAAGGAGAGGATTTGAGGGCTATAGAAATTTATAATGTGTAGTTCAATTGGTTCCAAGTTTGTGTTTGTGTTTGCGTTTTTGTTTCTGATACAATATTTGATATCTGAGAAACTGTCTCAGCTTTTGGGGTTGGATATTGTTGAACAGCTAAATAATTTGGCATATGGAGTTGCTAGTTTAGATAAAGGGTTAGATAGATAGTGATGATGGGCACCGATGTCATGTGATCTTGACAAAGGTGCCCCGTATCAGGTTTCTTAGGGTGCTTTCTATCCTATCAGATTCTAGTATAGGAGGAGAGGTGGTGTCGGTACCGTTGATTTGTATACTTCTTTTTTTCGTAAGAAATGGAAGTGGTGGTAACCCCACTGATTTCAAAAAAAAAAAAACCACGTTAATTCTCCAAACTGACAACTTATGTATAATATTAATAAACTTAAAATCAGCAGCCGAGATCTTCAAGGAGAGGAGAAATAGAGGTTTTGTATTTGCCACTATTAGTAGAGTGCTTCAAGAAAGATAAGAAGGAGAGGGGTAATTTTGAAATTTAAAAAATATTGTATTTTTATTAAGATTATGTGATGATAGTGGCATTAAAAAACCATTTGATGTTAATGATATTTTATTAATTTTCTGTTTTGTAATGTTATTTTGTTAATTTATAAATTTTATAGTGACAAAAATACAAATTGGAAAAAACTTACAAACACCATTAGCTAACTACACCACTGATGTTGCAAAGTTTTTCCCAAACAAATTTCCCCTAAACAATATCACTTATCTGGTCCATAAAATTTACATTTTTAGGGGTATATGTGATATTTTGAATTTTATTGACAGGGCGCTCATTAAATTCTACCTTAAAAATTGAAACGAGTTTGACCCTAACTAGGTACATTGCACGAACATTAGTCTCGTGTGGATCTAGAAAGATTCCTATCTACCGCTTGATGAGAAATTAAAGGTTCTGATTGTCCTGAACGATCCAATTTTTTGCAAAACTGGAGAGAACTAAATATGAATATTATATTCTTCATCTCTTAAAGAGCACCGAGTACTTCAATTTCCCTCCCATCTCCAAATTATCTCTACCACCTAGATATTTTTACAGTTTTACTTTTTAACAGCGAGTTAAAAAAAATGGATCTGGTCAATGAAACTACTCAAGGATCTCCGTCGATACAAGAGGCACGAATCTCAACACAATCTCTTCCGGCCTTGTCTTCTCCGCCTCGTCTTTCAAGCACTAAACAGAGCTCGGTTTCGAATTCGGAAACCGAGAAAGCTTGTCGGATCTGCCACGTCAGCTCCGGTATCGGAGGTCACGGGTCGGAGCTTATTGAGCTTGGATGCGGATGCAAGAACGGGCTTGAACTTGCACATCAACACTGTGCTGAGGCTTGGTTTAAGATCAAGGGTAACAGGTATGTGCCTATGTGGAATTTGTGGAATTGATATATTATATATATAAAATATTCTTGTTAACAAATGGTGGATTATCTGCTATTAAAATGTTGAGCTCAAGAGTATTTATTTTGGAGCTTTGGAATATTATATTCTTACTCATTGATAGTAGGACTTCAAAAGAAAAGAAATTAAAACAAAAGGGTGTAGATTTCATGAATGGTGAATTAATTTACAATCTTGATTATATATTATGAAAATTAAATAAAAAAGTAACTTTCATATCAATAAAAATATTAAGACATTTGGTCATTTTATAAAATTTTAGTCGCGTAACAAATTTAATGTAATTTGGTGCTATTGATATTATTTAATCTAAGATTGTAACACATTGATCATTGTAAAAACGAAGGTGTTTGATGAACTGTAATTTGCTACCAAGTTCCATAATTTTAATGTATATAGATATAAAAATTATGAAGGGGAGCTTGGCGCAACAGTAAAGCTATCGTTTTGTAATGAGAAAGTGACGAATTCGAGTTATGAAAACAAACTCTTTCAGAAATGTATGAAAAAATTGCATACAAAAACTTCAAAATAGTCTGATTCTTTCTCGAATCTTGTGCAAGCGATAGCTACTTGCACCGAGCTGTTCTTTATAGATATAAAAATTTTATATATATATATCATATTCTAAACACCAAAATTCAAAATTAGATTTTCATTTTGTTGATTGCCAAAAATTTAGTAGTCCCTACCCACCCAAAATGTACTATATCGACATATAAGCAACTCCATAAATGCCCCAGCTGGAAACACCTCATGGAAAATTATCATTAACCATGAGCCAATATGTTTCCATTAGTATTTCTAATTTGCAATTCTTATATATTATCTAATTAATCTCCTACATTAGTTTTACAACTGTCCCCACAATGAAAAAAGAGCAAGTACATATTGTTTATGACATGCTATCAGTCCATTTTGTTTACCCCATAATTTTAGTAACAAAATAAACAAATTGGATAACGGGTTGTCAAAAAAAAAAAAAAAGCTCAAATCTGACGAAAATTAGGTGTTTTTGCTAGAAGATATTCAACAACTCTTTTTTTTTGTAAAGTGTGTAATTAGATGGATTAATTCTTGTTGGGTGCAATATTATAAGTATAACATGCAATTAATCTTTCCAAATATCTAATTCAGGTACTGTGAAATTTGTGGGTCGGATGCAAAAAACATAAAGAGATTCGGAAGCTGTGAATCTATTGATATATGGCATGATGATAGAAGGGATGTAACTATACAAATTGAGCAAATTTCTGTATATGAGAGGAGAAAGAGATTCTGGATCTGCAGTTTTTTTATATTCTTATTTCTATTTGCTTTTATAGTGCCATTGTTTTTTCGATTAATTGTGTTTTGATTAAGTTCATTTCCTAAAAATATGAATGTATTAATTATAAATTATTTTGGTGCTATGATAAGTTGGTTATAGCGTTACTATAGATTTTATTTCCATATATTAACAGATATGCGATTGAAAACAAGAGAGAAAGTGCAGCTCTTAGCCTCTTGCCAGTATATATAGTGGACCGCTCAAATTAATATCCAACCGTGTATATAAAAAAGGAAAATTTAGTTATATGTTACTATATATATGAATAGATTTCGAATTTTCGTCAGAGGCGTTCAAGATTTATAATTTTTTTTCAAAAAATTTGAAATGATGCATATTTAAAAAATCTTACTATAAGCATATTTAAAAAAATGAAGTATATAGTCATTTTTGAATTTTGTATTTCCAGGAGGTGCAACTGATACCTGATTACACCGGCGGAGCTTCATTGGGGCCATAGTGGGCCATGGACCAAAAAGATAGCCTCCTTTACCTCCATTCAGATTAAATGTCAAAGAAAATAATAGGCACGCACGGATTCAAAACAAATATTCTCAAAATATTATATATACATTTGATCAGTGGCGGATCCAGGATTTCATCCAGAGGTAGACACAATTGTACATAAAATAAAAAGAATATAAATTTCTTCCAAACACCAAATTCCAACTAATGTGTTCACTATTCCTGAATGAGACAAAGTATTCATAAAACAATCCCAAAATGGGGACTATTCGAGATTAATCCCTATTGGATTAATCTCGAACGGATACCGACCTAAATTAATTTAAATTCCGATAAATTGGTCCTATATGACAATACCGAACTAAATTTATGCAATGCAACATACTATTTTCATGATATTAAAATTAGTTAAGTAAATAAATAATATCAATTTTGATTGTAAAAATTGAGATAAAAACTAGAATAGAAGTATACCTTTGTTGTTGACTTGTGTCGTATGCGTGTATCAAAACTTTACTTGTTTATTGTCTTCGATTTGAAATTGATTTCCAACTTCTTTAATTTCTGCAAATAAAGACTATATAATGAATTTATGACTATCAGTACTTGCTGATTTATGAGTAAAATATGTTGAATTTATGAGTTATGACTACCAATTTACCATTACTTGTTGAATTTATGCAATTAAGCTTAAAATTCTTTGCTGAAAATAACCTCAAATTGAAAAATATTTGTCGAAATTTATCACCAGAAAAATATTTGCTGAAATTCAGACCTGTTGGCTGTGAGGCTGTGACATTATGCACCGTGCAAGGACGGCGGCAGCAGCGTGCAGGGACGACGGCGACGTGCGCCATGCAGGGACGGCGTCGACGTGCGCCATGCAGGGACGGCGTCACGGGTTCACAGCAGCGTGTAGTCTGCAGACGTGTAGGGACTGGCGGACCGGACGGCGCCATGCAGCCGTGCAGGGAAGCGCCGCTAGGGTTTTGAGAGTTCTTTTTTCCTTTTTTCACACTCGACAGCTTTCCAGAGAGAGAGTCAGAGATGAGACATTTAATTTTTTTCGCTGTCAGAAGTTGGGCTTGGGCAGTCAGCAGAGGTAAGTTTTTTTTTTGTGTCGCTGTCAACAACTAGGTCTCTAGGTGTTGGAAATTTCTCCTCTAACAGCTGGACTATACTCTCCAAGCTCCAGCGCAAATGAGTATTGGGCTCATGGGCTGCTGTTTTTTTTTTATAATTTGAGTATTGGGTTGTATAGGAAGCTGGGCTTAGTTCAGGGGTGGGCATTTTTTTTCAGGGGTAGGCACTCCTCTAATTAGTTACTGGACTCTATTGAATATAAATTTTCAGGGGTAGGCACTTGCCTACCCCTGTAGGCCCATAAATCTGCCACTGCATTTGACACTCAGGAAATTCAAAAGTAACACACTCCTCCCTAGAAATGTACATGTAGGTGAAAGCTTGAAGCGCTACTCCATCTACTAGTGCTGCACTTTACTAAGGGGAAGTCCATAAAGTAGGCTTTAACCTCCAACCTCTCTACCATTTCACACTCACAATCCACCCGTACTTGATAGAAACTCACCCTCCTGAAATCACCACACGATCCACTGTTGTGGCCGCCTCTCAGCCTCAGGGTGCTCGACCAGCGACAAAGAAAATGGCTCCTGTTATAAATCAGCTCAAGCTCTGCCACTACCTGATTATACACATAAATGTGACTCTGCCACTGACTAAATAACCATTCAATTCTCAAAATGCTACCACATAACAACAAATTAGCTATATGCCAATAAATTTAAAATTAATTTATTTTTATGTCACTAACATCATAAAAATAAATCTAAAAATTTCCAAACTATCCTTCATTCGTCTCCTCCATCTCTTCATTCGATTCCCTCTGCTCTTGATGCTCCTCCATCTTCTTCTGAATCTCCTCTATCTCTTCCTTTTGTCTCCATCTCACCTTCCCTTGAAGAAGGTTGCTGCTAGTAAACCATGTCAGAATTGTTATTTAACGAAAAAGGGAGTTATTTGAAGCAAGTTCGAATGAACATATTATGAGTAAGAGTGTCTATTTTAGTTAAAGATCAAATCAAAAGCGGATTTTGAATTTTCGTCAGGATGTGACTAGATCAAGGATTTTCGACAGAGAAAGACAAGTTTTGAATCATACGTATATTTTTATAATTATTCACTTAAAATTATAATTTTAGAGGTACATTTTTTTAAAAGAATCTTAAAATGAGACTTATTTTTTAAATTCTTCAAACTGCAGGCATATTTTTCAACAAAAAATCCGTATGTTTTGAAAAATAGTTTTCCATGATGGAACGCTTGGCTCATTCTAACTCCATGTAAATTCGCCCCCGGATCAAACAAACTACTTAATCAAAATTAACATATAAAATGTGTACAGTAAAGTGAAAAGAATTAACATATTGGTTGCTTCAAGTAATGTACAATAAAGCGAAAAGAAAATCACTGACTACTAAAAGAATTAACATATAATATGTACGATGATTCAACCACTTGACATACTGGTTGGTTCTAACTATGGCTTTGGCTACTACACATAAACAACCTATGACTGGGAGGCTTATTTCGCATCAAATTGAGCCTCAGACCTGTAAATTCCTTTTGACCCAAATTCATTCCCTATAGATCGAAAAATCATCAAAATAGTTAAATGAAAGAAAATGGGATCTTTCTTCAGCCCTTTATCTCCTCGCTAGGAATTTGACAAAACTCGACCAGGTCCGATTCGGCTCGGAAACTCTGAGGCCGCGATCCGAGGTTCAACCCGTGCGGATCCGTTCGAAAAAAACGAGGGTCAAAGAAGGATTGCAGTCAATTTTTTTTTGGAAAAAATCGACTAAAATCAGGCCCGGGATTGGGCTGGCCCGGACTGACCCAAGCCGTCAACCTGTCCCAAACTCGTGAAAAACCGGTCCAAGACCTGTCCTAAACCCGTCGAAACTCCCCGATGCTTTGTGGAGTTTTATTGAAAAGTTACAACCCCTAAATGCAGTACCCGGATCAGAAACACTTCGTTTAGTAGGATAAAATGATTTGTGGTGTATTCTTGAATGGTTACCACTCATAAAAGATGTACTCCGACCAGAAACACTTCACGTAGAAGGATAAGATACGTTGTGTTATTTTCTTGAAAGGTTGACACCCATAAATGAAGTACTCAGACATGAAGCACTTGGAGTGGTCTTCTATGCTTCTCCCTGGTGTTTTACTGAAATGCTACCACCCCTAAACGCAGTACTCGTAGAAGAAACAATTTCCGTAGTAGGTTATGATGCTTTGTGGCATTGTCCTGAAATTTACCACTCACAAATGAGTCTTTAGATCAGAAACACTTCTCATAGTAGGATATGATTCTTTTTGGTGTTTTCTTGAATGATTATCACTCATAAATGAAGTACTCGCACATGAATCACTTAGAATGATATTTCGCTTCTTCCTGGTGTTTTAGTGGAAGGTAACCACCCTAAAATGAAGTACTCGAAGAGAAAACACTTCTCGTACTAGTGTATGATGCTTTGTGGAGTTTTATTGAAAGGTTACCACCCATAAATGTAGTACCCGGATCTGAAACACTTCGCTTAGTAGGATAAGATGCTTTGTGGTGTATTCTTGAATGGGTACCACACATAAATGATGTACTCCGACCAGAAACACTTCATGTAGAAGGATAATATGCTTTTTGGTGTTTTCTTGGATGGTTATCACCTATAAATGAAGAACTCGAACATGAATCACTTAGATTGGTATTCCGCTTCTCCCTGGTGTTTTATTGAAAGATAACAACCCTTAAATGAAGGACTCGAAGAAGAAACACTTCTCGTACTAGTCTACGATGCTTTGCGGAGTTTTATTGAAAGGTTACCACCCATAAATGCAATACCCTGATCAGAAACATATCGTTTAATAGTATAAGATGTTTTCTGGTGTATTCTTGAATGGTTACCACCCATAAATGATGTACTCCGACCAGAAACACTTCACGTAGAAGGATAAGATACATTGTGTTGTTTTCTTGAAAGATTAACACCCATAAATGAAGTACTCAGACATGAAGCACTTGGAGTGGTCTTCAATGCTACCACCCCTAAACGCAGTACTCGGAGAAGATACAATTTACGTAGTAGGTTATGACGCTTTGTGGTGTTGTCCCGGAATTTACCACTCATAAATGAAGTCTCGGATCAGAAACATTTCTCATAGTAGGATAAAATTCTTTTTGGTGTTTTCTTTAATGATTATCACCCATAAATGAAGTACTCGGACATGAATCACTTAGAGTTGTATTCCGCTTCTTCCTGGTGTTTTAGTGAAAGGTAACCACCCTTAAATTAAGTACTCGAAGAAGAAACACTTCTCGTACTAGTCTATGATGCTTTGTGGAGTTTTATTGAAAGGTTACCACCAATAAAGGTAGTAATCGGATCAGAAACACTTCGTTTAGTAGGATAAGAAGCTTTGTGGTGTATTCTTGAATGGTTACCACCCATAAATGATGTACTTCGACCAGAAACACTTCACGTAGAAGGATAAGATACTTTGTGGAGTTTTCTTGTATTGTTATCACCCATAAAAGAAGTAATCAGAATTCAGACATGAATCACTTAGATTAGTAAATTATGCATCTTCGTGGTGTTTTAGTGAAAGAAAACCATTCTTAAATGAAGTACTCGAAGAAGAAATACTTCTTATACTATGCAATGATGCTTTGTGGAAATTTATTAAAGGTTACCACCCATAAATTCAGTACCCGAATCAGAAACACTTCGTTTAGTATGATAAAATGTTTTGTGGTGTATTCTTGAATGGTTACCACCCGTAAATGATGTACTTCGACCAGAAACACTTCACGTAGAAGGATAAGATGCGTTGTGGTGTTTTCTTAAATGGTAACATCCATAAATGAAGTACTCAGACATTAAGCACTCGGAGTGGTCTTCTATGCTTCTCCCTGGTGTTTTACTGAAATGTTACCACCCCTAAACGAAGTACTCGAAGAAGAAAACAATTCTCGTAGTAGGTTATGATGCTTTGGGGCATTGTCCTGAAATTTACCACTCACAAATGAGTATTTAGATCAGAAACACTTCTCGTAGTAGGATAAGATTCTTTTTGGTATTTTCTTGAATGATTATCAATCCTAAATGAAGTACTCGCACATGAATCACTTAGAATTATATTTCGCTTCTCCCTGGTGTTTTAGTGAAAGGTAACCACCCTAAAATGAAGTACTCGAAAAGGAAACACTTCTCGTACTAGTGTATAATGCTTTGTGGAGTTTTATTGAAAGGTTACCACCCATAAATGTAGTACCCGAATCTGAAACACTTCGCTTAGTAGGATAAGATGCTTTGTGGTGTATTCTTGAATGGGTACCACACATAAATGATGTACTCCGACCAAAAACACTTCATGTAGAAGGATAAGATGCTTTGTGGTGTTTTCTTGTATGGTTATCACCTATAAATGAAGCACTCGAACATGAATCACTTAGATTGGTATTCCGCTTCTCCCTGGTGTTTTATTGAAAGATAACAACCCTTAAATGAAGGACTCAAAGAAGAAACACTTCTCGTACTAGTCTACGATGCTTTGCGGAGTTTTATTGAAAGGTTACCACCCATAAATGCAATACATACCCTGATCAGAAACACATCGTATAATAGTATAGGATGTTTTGTGGTGTATTCTTGAATGGTTACCACCCATAAATGATGTACTCCGACCAGAAACACTTCACGTAGAAGGATAAGATACTTTGTGTTGTTTTCTTGAAAGGTAAACACCCATAGATGAAGTACTCAGACATGAAGCACTTGGAGTGGTCTTCAATGCTTCTCCCTAGTGTTATACTGAAATGCTACCACCCCTAAACGCAGTACTCGGAGAAGAAACAATTTCCGTAGTAGGTTATGACGCTTTGTGATGTTGTCCCGAAATTTACCACTCATAAATGAAGTCTCGGATCAGAAACATTTCTCATAGTAGGATAAAAAATTCTTTTTGGTGTTTTCTTGAATGATTATCACCCATAAATGAAGTGCTCAGACATTAATCACTTAGAGTGGTATTCCGCTTCTCCCTTGTATTTTAGTGAAAGGTAACCACCCTTAAATTAAGTACTCGAAGAAGAAACACTTCTCGTACTAGTCTATGATGCTTTGTGGAGTTTTATTGAAAGGTTACCACCAATAAAGGTAGTAATCAGATCAGAAACACTTCGTTTAGTAGGATAAGAAGCTTTGTGGTGTATTCTTGAATGGTTACCATCCATAAATGATGTACTCCGACCAGAAACACTTCACGTAGAAGGATAAGATGCTTTGTGGTGTTTTCTTGTGTTGTTATCACCCATAAAAGAAGTAATCAGACATGAATCACTTAGATTGGTAAATTATGCATCTTCGTGGTGTTTTAGTGAAAGAAAACCATTCTTAAATGAAGTACTCGACGAAGAAACACTTCTCGTAGTAGGCTATGACGTTTTATGGAGGTTTATTGAAAGTTTATCACCGCTAAGTAGGATAAGATGATTTCTGGTATATTCTTGAATAGTTACCACCCCATAAATGATTTATTCCAACCAGAAACACTCCACGTAGAAGGAATATGCTTTGTGGTGTTTTCTTGAATGATTATTACACATAAATGAAGTAATCATACATGAATCACTCTGAGTGGTATTCTATGCTTCTCCCTGGTGTTTTAGTGAAAGACCACCACCCTTAAATGAAGTACTCGATGAAGAAATACTTCTCATAATAGGCTATGATGTTTGTGGAGCTTTGTTGAATGGCTACCACCCAAAAATGTTGTACTCGGATCGGAAACACTTCGCTTAGTAGGATAAAATGCTTTGTGGTGTATTCTTGAATGGTTACCACACATAAATGATGTACTCCGACCAGAAACACTTCATGTAGTAGGACAAGATGCTTTGTGGTATTTTCCTGAAAGATTAACACCAAAAAATGATGTACTAAGACATGAAGCGCGAGGAGTGGTATTCTATGCTTCTCCCTGGTGTTTTACTGAAATGTTACCACCCCTACACGAAGTACTCGGAGAAGAAACAAATTCCATAGTAGGTTATGACGCTTTGTGGTGTTGTCTTGAAATTTACCACCCATGACGTCTCAGATCAGAAACGCTTCTCGTAGTAGGATGAGATTCTTTTTGGTGTTTTTTAGATTGATTACCACTCATAAATGAAGTACTAGGACATTAATCACTTAGAGTGGTATTCTATGCATCTACGTTGTGTTTTAGTGAAAGGTAACACCCTTAAATGAAGTACTCGAAGAAGAAACACTTCTCGTAGTTGATTATGATGTTTTGTGGAGCTTTATTGAAAGTTTATTACCCATAATGCAGTTGTCGGATCAGAAACACTTTGCTATTAGGATAAGATGCTTTATGGTATATTCTTGAATAGTTACCACCCATAAATGATTTATTCCAACCAAAAACACTTCACGTAGAAGGAATATGCTTTGTGGTGTTTTCTTGAATGGTTATCACCCATAAATGAATTACTCATACATGAAACACTTTGAGTGGAATTCTATGCTTCTCCCTGGTATTTTAGTGAAAGGTAACAACCCTTAAATGAAGTACTCGAAGAAGAAACATTTCTCGTAGTAGGCTATCACGTTTTGTGGAGTTTTATTGAAAGTTTATCACCCATAATGCAGTACTCGGATCAGAAACAATTTGCTAAGTAGGATAAGATATTTTCTAGTATATTCTTGAATAATTACCACCCATAAATGACTTATTCCAACCAGAAACACTTCACGTAGAAGGAATATGCTTTGTGGTGTTTTCTTGAATGGTTATCACCCATAAATGAAGTATACATGAAGCACTTTGAGTGGTATTCTATGCTTCTCCCTGGTGTATTAGTGAAAGGTAATCACCCTTAAATGAAGTACTCGAAGAAGAAACACTTCTCGTAGTTGGCTATGACGTTTTGTTGAGCTTTATTGAATGTTTATTACCCATAATGCAGTACTAGGATCAGAAACACTTCGCTAAGTAGTATAAGATGATTTCTAGTATATTCTTGAATAGTTACCACCCATAAATGATTTATTCCAACCAGAAACACTTAACATAAATGGAATATGCTTTGTGGTGTTTCCTTGAATGGTTATCACCCATAAATGAAGTACTCATACATGAAGCACTCTGAATGGTATTCTATTCTTCTCCCTGGTGTATTAGTGAAAGGTAACCACCCTTAAATGAAGTACTCAAAGAAAAAACACTTCTCGTAGTTGGCTATGACGTTTTGTCGAGCTTTATTGAATGTTTATCACCCATAATGCAGTACTAGGATCAGAAACACTTCGCTAAAAAGTATAAGATGCTTTCTGGTATATTCTTGAATAGTTACCACCCATAAATGATTTATTCCAACCAGAAACACTTCACGTAAAAGGAATATGCTTTGTGGTGGTTCCTTGAATGGTTATCACCCATAAATGAAGTACTCATACATGAAGCACTCTGAGTGGTATTCTATGCTTCTCCCTGGTGTATTAGTGAAAGGTAACCACCCTTAAATGAAGTACTCAAAGAAGAAACACTTCTCGTAGTTGGCTATGACGTTTTGTCGAGCTTTATTGAATGTTTATCACCCATAATGCAGTACTAGGATCAGAAACACTTCGCTAAGTAGTATAAGATGCTTTCTGGTATATTCTTGAATAGTTACCACCCATAAATGATTTATTCCAACCAGAAACACTTCACGTAAAAGGAATATGCTTTGTGGTGGTTCCTTGAATGGTTATCACCCATAAATGAAGTACTCATACGTGAAACACTATGAGTGCTATTCTATGCTTCTCCCTGAGGTTTTAGTGAAAGATAATCACTCTTAACTGAAGTACTCGAAGAAGAAACACTTGTCGCACTAGTCTATGATGCTTTGTGGAGTTTTATTGAAAGGTTACCATCCCTAAATGAAGTCATCGGATAAGAAATACTTCTTATATTAAGATACGATCCTTGTAGTGTTATCTTGTATGGTTTACCACCCATAGAAGAAGTACTCGGGCATGAAGAACTTAGAGTAGTATTCTGTGCATCTTCGTGGTGTTTTAGTGAAAGGTAACCATCCTTAAATGAAGTACTCGAAGAAGAAACACTTTTTGTAATTGGCTATAATGTCTGTGGAGTTTTATTGAATGGTTATGACCTATAAATGCAGTACTCAAATCAGAAACACTCCGCTTAGTAGAATAAGATGCTTTGTGGTGTATTCCTGAATGGTTACCACACATAAATGATGTACTCAGATCAGAAACACTTCAATTAGTAGGATAAGATGCTTTGTTGTGTTTTCCTGAATGATTAACGCCCATATATGATGTACTCAAACATGAAGCACTCGGAGTGGTATTCTATGCTTCTCCGTGGTGTTTTCCTGAAATGTTACCACTCCTACACGAAGTACTCGGAGAAGAATCAATTACCGTAGTAGGTTATGACGCTTTGTGGTGTTGTCCTGAAATTTACAACCCATAAATGACGTCTCGGATCAGAAACCATTCTCGTAGTAGGATATGATTCTTTTTGGTGTTTTCTTGAATGATTACCAGCCATAAATGAAGTACTCGGACATGAATCACTTAGAGTGGTGTTTTAGTGAAAGGTAACCACCCTAAACTGAAGTACTCGAAGTAAAAACACTTCTCGTAGTTGGCTATGGCATTTTGTGCAGCTTTATTGAAAGTTTATCACCCATAATGCAATACACGGATCAGAAACACATCGCTAAGTAGTATATGATCCTTTCTGGTACATTCTTGAATAGTTACCCATAAATTATTTATTCCAACCAGAAACACTCCATGTAGAAGGAATATGCTTTGTGGTGTTTTCTTGAATGGTTATCACACATAAATGAAGTACTCATACATGAAGCACTCTGAGTGGTATTCTGTGCTTCTCCCTGGTGTTTTAGTAAAATGTCACCACCCTTAAATTAAGTACTCGATGAAGAAACACTTCTCGTAATAGGCTATGATATTTGTGGAGTTTTATTGAAAGGTTACCACACATAAATGCTGTACTCGGATCAGAAACACTTCGCTTAGTAGGATAAAATACTTTGTGGTGTATTCTTGAATGGTTACCACACATAAATGACGTACTCCGACCCGAAATACTTCATGTAGTAGGATAAGATGCTTTGTGGTGTTTTTCCTGAAAGATTAACACCCATAAATGATGTACTCAGACATGAAGCACTCGGAGTGGTATTCTATACTTCTCTCTGATGTTTTACTAAAATGTTACCACCCCTACACGAAGTACACGGAGAAGAAACAATTCCCTTAGTAGGTTATGACGCTTTGTGGTGTTGTCCTGAAATTTACCACCCATAATTGACGTCTCAGATCAGAGACGCTTCTCGTAGTAGGATGGAATTCTTTTTGGTGTTTTCTTGACCACAAATAAATGAAGTACTAGTACATTAATCACTTTGAGTGGTATTCTATGCATCTACGTTGTGTTTTTGTGAAAGGTAACCACCCTTAAATGAAGTACTCGAAGAAGAAACACTTCTCTTAGTTGGCTATGACGTTTTGTGGAGCTTTATTGATAGCTTATCAACCATAATGCAGTACTCGGATCAGGAACAGTTCGCTAAGTAGGATAAGATGCTTTCTATTATATTCTTGAATAGTTACCACCCAAAAATGATTTATTCCAAACAAAAACACATCACGTAGAACGAATATGCTTTTTGGTGTTTTCTTGAATGGTTTTCACCCATAAATGAAGTACTCATACCTGAAACACTCTAAGTGGAATTCTATGCTTCTCCCTCGTGTTATAGTGAAAGGTAACAACCCTTAAATGAAGTACTCGAAGAAGAAACACTTCTCGTAGTAGGCTATCACGTTTTGTGGAGCTTTATTGAATGTTTATCACCCATAATGCAGTACTCGGATCAGAAAACACTTTGCTAAGTAGGATAAGATGTTTTCTGGTATATTCTTGAATAATTACCACCCATAAATGACATATTCCAACCAGAAACACTTCACATAGAAGGAATATGCTTTGTGGTGTTTCCTTGAATGGTTATCACCCATAAATGAAGTACTAATACATGAAACACTCTTAGTGGTATTCTATGCTTCTTCCTGGTGTTTTAGTGAAAGTTAATCACTCTTAAATGATGCTCTCGAAGGAGAAACTCTTCTCGTAATTGGCTATGATGGTTGTGGTGTTTTCTTGAAAGGTTTCACCCATAAAAGCAGTACTCTGATCAGAATCACTTCGCTTAGTAGGATAGAAGCTTTGTGCTGTATTCTTGAATGATTACCACACATAAATGTTGTACTCCGACCAGAAACACTTCACATAGTAGGAAAAGATGCTTTGTGGTGTTTTCCTGAATGATTAACACCCATAAATGAAGTACTCATAATGAAGCACTCGGAGTGGTATTCTATGCTTCACCATGGTGTTTTACTAAAATATTTCCACCCTAAACGAAGTACTCGGAGAAGAAACAATTCCCGTAATAGGTTTTGACTGTTTCTGGTGTTGTCCTGAAATTTACCACCCATAAATGAAGTCACGGATCAGAAATGCTTCTAGTAGTAGTATAGGATTCTTATTGGTGTTTTCTTGAATGATTATCACCCATAAATATAGTTCACGGACATCCGCTTCTCCCTAAGTGTTGAAGTGAAAGATAACCACCCTTAAAATGAAGTACTCGAAGAAGAAACACTTGTCGCACTAGTCTATGATGCTTTGTGGAGTTTTATTGAAAAGTTACCACCCCTAAATGAAGTCATCGGATAAGAAACACTTCTTATATTAAGATACGATCCTTTGTAGTGTTATCTTGTATGGTTTACCCATAGAAGAAGTACTCGGGCATGAAGAACTTAGAGTGATATTCTGTGCATCTTTGTGGTGTTTTAGTGAAAGGTAACCATCCTTAAATGAAGTACTCGTAGAAGAAACACTTTTTGTAATTGGCTATGATGTTTGTGGAGTTTATTGAATGGTTATGACCCATAAATGAAGTACTCATACATGAAGCACTCTGAGTGGTATTTTGTGCTTCTCCCTGGTGTTTTAGTAAAATGTCACCACCCTTAAATGAAGTACTCGATGAAGAAATACTTCTCGTAATAGGCTTTGATGTTTGTGGAGTTTTATTGAAAATTTACCACCCATAAATGCTGTACTCGGATCAGAAACAGTTCGCTTAGTAGGATAAAATGCTTTGTGGTGTATTCTTGAATGGTTACCACACATAAATGACGTACTCCGACCCGAAATACTTCATGTAGTAGGATAAGATGCTTTGTGGTGTTTTTCCTGAAAGATTAACACCCATAAATGATGTACTCAGACATGAAGCACTCGGAGTGGTATTCTATGCTTCTCTCTGGTGTTTTACTGAAATGTTATCACCCCTACACAAAGTACACGGAGAAGAAACAATTCCCTTAGTAGGTTATGACGCTTTGTGGTGTTGTCCTGAAATTTACCACCCATAATTGACCTCTCAGATCAGAGACACTTCTCGTAGTAGGATGGAATTCTTTTTGGTGTTTTCTTGACCACAAATAAATGAAGTACTCATAAATTAATCACTTTCAGTGGTATTATATGCATCTACGTTGTGTTTTTGTGAAAGGTAACCACCCTTAAATGAAATACTCGAAGAAGAAACACTTCTCATAGTTGGCTATGGCATTTTGTGCAGCTTTATTGATAGTTCATCACCCATAATGCAGTACTCGGATCAGGAACAAATCGCTAAGTAGGATAAGATGATTTCGGGTATATTCTTGAATAGTTACCACCCATAAATGATTTATTCCAACCACAAACACTCCACGTAGAAGGAATATGCTTTTTGGTGTTTTCTTGAATGGTTATCACCCATAAATGAAGTACTCATACCTGAAACATTCTGAGTGGAATTCTATGCTTCTCCCTGGTGTTATAGTGAAAGGTAACAACCCTTAAATGAAGTACTCGAAGAAGAAACACTTCTCGTAGTAGGCTATCACGTTTTGTGGAGCTTTATTGAATGTTTATCACCCGTAATGCAGTACTCGGATCAGAAACACTTTGCTAAGAAGGATAAGATGTTTTCTTGTATTTTCTTGAATAATTACCACCCATAAATGACTTATTCCAACCAGAAACACTTCACGTAGAAGGAATATGCTTTGTGGTGTTTTCTTGAATGATTATCACCCATAAATGAAGTACTCATATAGGAAGCACATGAGTGGTATTCTATGCTTCTCCCTGGTGTATTAGTGAAAGGTAACCACCCTTAAATGAAGTACTCGAAGAAGAAACACTTCTCGTAGTTGGCTATGGCGTTTTGTTGAGCTTTATTGAATGTTTATCACCCATAATGCAGTACTAGGATCAGAAACACTTCGCTAAGTAGTATAAGACGCTTTCTGGTATATTCTTGAATAGTTACCACCCATAAATGATTTATTCCAACCAGAAACACTTCACGTAAAAGGAATATGCTTTGTGGTGTTTCCTTGAATTGTTATCACCCATAAATGAAGTACTCATACGTGAAACAGTATGAGTGGTATTCTATGCTTCTCCCTGGTGTTTTAGTGAAAGGTAATCACTCTTAAATGATGTACTCGAAGAAGAAACTCTTCTCGTAATTGGCTATGATGTTTGTGGTGTTTTCTTGAAAGGTTACCACCCATAAAAGCAGTACTCGGATCAGAATCACTTCGCTTAGTAGGATAAGAAGCTTTGTGTTGTATTCTTGAATGATTACCACACATAAATGTTGTACTCCGACCAGAAACACTTCACATAGTAGGAAAAGATGTTTTAGTGAAAGGTAACAACCCTAAACTGAAGTACTCGAAGTAGAAACACTTCTCATAGTTGGCTATGGCATTTTGTGCAGCTTTATTGAAAGTTCATCACCCACAATGCAGTACTCGGATCAGGAACAAATCGCTAAGTAGGATAAGATGCTTTTTGGTATATTCTTGAATAGTTACCACCCATAAATGATTTATTCCAACCACAAACACTCCATGTAGAAGGAATATGCTTTTTGGTGTTTTCTTGAATGGTTATCACCCATAAATGAAGTACTCATACATGAAGCACTCTGAGTGGTATTCTGTGCTTCTCCCTGGTGTTTTAGTAAAATGTCACCACCCTTAAATGAAGTACTCGATGAAGAAACACTTCTCGTAATAGGCTTTGATGTTTGTGGAGTTTTATTGAAAGGTTACCACACATAAATGATGTACTCCGACCCGAAACACTTCATGTAGTAGGATAAGATGCTTTGTGGTGTTTTTCCTGAAAGATTAACACCCATAAATGATGTACTCAGACATGAAGTACTCGGATTGGTATTCTATGCTTCTCCCTGGTGTTTTACTGAAATGTTACCACCCCTACACGAAGTACACGGAGAAGAAACAATTCCCTTAGTAGGTTATGACGCTTTGTGGTGTTGTCCTGAAATTTACCACCCATAATTGACGTCTCAGATCAGAGACGCTTCTCGTAGTAGGATGTAATTATTTTTGGTGTTTTCTTGATTGATTACCACACATAAATGAAGTACTAGGACATTAATCACTTTGAGTGGTATTCTATTCATCGACGTTGTGTTTTTTGTGAAAGATAACCACCATTAAATAAAGTACTCGAAGAAGAAACACTTCTCTTAGTTGGCTATGACGTTTTGTGGAGCTTTATTGATAGCTTATCAATCATAATGTAGTACTCGGATCAGAAACAGTTCGCTATGTAGGATAAGATGCTTTCTGTTATATTCTTGAATAGTTACCACCCAAAAATGATTTATTCCAACCAAAAACACTTCACGTAGAAGGAATATGCTTTTTGGTGTTTTCTTGAATGGTTATCACCCATAAATGAAGTACTCATACCTGAAAAACTCTGTGTGGAATTCTATGCTTCTCCCTGGTGTTTTAGTGAAAGGTAACAACCCTTACATGAAGTACTCGAAGAAGAAATACTTCTCGTAGTAGGCTATCACATTTTGTGGAGCTTTATTGAAAGTTTATCACCCATAATGCAGTACTCGGATCAGAAACACTTTGCTAAGTAGGATAAGATGTTTTCTGGTATATTCTTGAATAATTACGACCCATAAATGACTTATTCCAACCAGAAACACTTCACGTAGAAGGAATATGCTTTGTGGTGTTTTTTTGAATGGTTATCACCCATCAATGAAGTACTCATACATGAAGCACTCTGAGTGGTATTCTATGCTTCTCCCTGGTGTATAATTGAAAGGTAACCACCCTTAAATGAAGTACTCGAAGAAGAAACACTTCTCGTAGTTGGCTCAGAGATATCACTAATCTCATATGAAATGAGACGGACAAATATATCATATTGACTATCCATAATTTCTAGCATAATTCATGTATATCCGAAAATTATATTTATAACCCTCGGTTAAAAGCAGCGTTTGATAATTGCACAAAATATACATTAATTATCTAGAATTATGATATCTCAGATAATAGAATCAATACTAATTTGTGACTTTGCTGATGACACAAACACAATCTCTACAGCAAGTCAAGGTGGGTCATGTCCAATATCACGTACCCCGTACATGTATACTTATGTGATTAAACATATACCTTGTATCAGTGATCTGTGAAACATGATCACGCATTAATCCACATACTAGTCTATATATAATCATTCAGTGTTCCATGCTAATGATATAAGACTAGGGACTATTAAGAGTTTAATAATCAATCATAGAGTTTCACAATTCAAGTCCTCAACTCAATAATCTATGAAATATATAAAACTCAAGGAACAAAATGATATAAATCATCTAATACATAAAACTAAACAAGAGTACCATCACAAATGATTGGTCCTCTAGGTCACTCAACTAACATAACACCCATAAATGAAGTACTCACACATGAAGCACTCATAGTGGTCTTCTATGCTTCTTCCTGATGTTTTACCGAAATTTTATCACCTCTAAACAAAGTACTCGGAGAAAAAATAATTCCAGTAGTAGGTTATGACGCTTTGTGGTGTTGTCTTGAAATTTACCACCCATAAATGAAGTCTCGGATCAGAAACGCTTCTCGTAGTATGATAGGATTCTTTTTGGTGTTTTCTTGAATGATTATCACCCATAAATGTAGTTCTCGGACATCCGCTTCTCCCTAGTGTTGTACTGAAAGATAACCACCCTTAAATGAAGTACTTGAAGAAGAAACACTTCTCATATTAGGCTATGATGCTTTGTTGAGTTTTATTGAAAGGTTACCACCCATAAATGCAGTACTTGAATCGGAAAAACTTCGTTTGGTTGGATAAGATGTTTTGTGGTGTATTCTTGAATGGTTACCACCCATAAATGATGTACTCCGACCAGAAACACTTCACGTAGAAGGATAAGATGCTTTGTGGTGTTTTCTTGATTTGTTACCACTCATAAATGAAGTACTCAGACAAGAAGCACTCAGATTGTTATTCTATGCTTTTCCCTGGTGTTTTAGTGAAAAGTAACCACCCATAAATGAAGTACGCAGACATGAAGCACTCAGAGTGATATTTTATGCTTCTCCTTGGTATTCTGTATCCTAAAGACTCCACAACCCTTGCAATGGGCAAAACTTCCAAAGTTACAAGGTATCAAAAAAGGCCCCGATAGGGAACACTACCCGAAGGGCAAGTGGTGATCCGATAGGCAAAACTAAGCCAAAGATCAAAGTAGGTCGAATAATGATTAAAGAATGTAGCTATCCTAAACAAAGGTTTGGATGCTTGGGGAGAAGGCTTATGTGCTCTTGTGTGCTCTTATGTACTCTTTTATTGCTTAAAACTTTAGGTATTGCTTTCTTGGTCTGGTTGGAAGGTGGAGACTTATTTATATTGGAACAGGGCTTCCCAACGGTTCAGTTTCGTCAAAATCCGAGCAGTTCATTACAGAAAATAGACAACCCATTGTGGAGGGCTTGAAACCTGTTATAACGAGTTTAAAACTTTCCCAAAATGTCCTCAATCTCCTCTGCTGCTGACTTGTGGGGCAGAGTCTTCAGGAACCCATTCTAAAAGGTCCGGCATCTATTATGATGGGTAGTAACCCATTGTGACAGGTATGGCAACGGTCCTGACAACGCACCTCTCAAGAGTTTCTGGACTTAGCCAATTTTTCAGCTCCTTGATCTCATGTCTTGTGGGCTATCCTATCAGGGACTCGTTGCAATGGATTGGAACCCGTTATACAACATTCACAATCCATTATGACGGGTTCGACAACAAACCTGGCAACAGACCTCTTTGGAGTTGTTGTCCTTGGTCCAATATGCTTGCTTCTTGTTACAAAGTGCTTGTCTTGACTTGTAGACCATGTTGGTACATGTTTAACCTGCACTTAACAAAACTAAACTTGTGCAAAGTTAGTACTTAGTGTCTTTTGCAAATTATCAATCAAGAAGATTTCTTCGATTTAAAAAGCTCCCCTTTTTGACAATTTGCAAAACCCTTGTGAGTGCATACTGAAATTTTATGCACTACACTGCTACATCTCCACCTTTTTGCAAATGTTGGCAAAATACTCAATTCAAGAAACTCCCCCTGAAAATGAGCATGTAGTATTTATCACAAGTCAAGAAAAAGATCCCACTTGGTATGAGCATATATGACAATTAAAGAACAATTCATTTTCTCCCCCTCAATTCAAGAATAAAAAGAATTTAGCAATTATAAGGCACAATTAGCAATTAAGACATGGGGGTTGAGCAAGCCAAAAACAATCATTCATTTCTAACATACCAAGCTTAAATCTTAATTCAACATTTTGATTGGCATCAAGAGGTATAGTAAATATGTCGGAAATTTGATTTTTTGTATCCACATGTATGAGTTCAATGTTTCCCTTCTTAATGTGATCATGAAGAAATAATGTCTTATTTCAATATGCTTGGTCCTAGAATGACATCGTTCATTTTTAGAAATTAAAATTGCACTAGTATTATCACATTTGATAGGTACATTGATAAAGGTCAAGTCAAAATCTTTCAAGGTTTGTATCATCCACAATATTTGGATACAACAACTTCCCGCGGCAATATATCCTGCTTCGGCCGTGGATATGGCAACATATGTTTGTTTTCTACTAGACCAACAAACACGTGATCCATCTAGGAATTGACAAGCACCACTAGTACTTTTTCTATCAACTCGATCACCCGCAAAGTATGCATTTGTATAACAAATTAAATCAAATGTATCTCTTTACCATACCATAAACCCAAATGTATTGTACCTTTTATATACCTTAAGATCCTCTTGAGAGCTATCAATTGTGACTCTTTGGGACAAGTTTGATACCTTGCACAAAGGCATACCGCATACATAATGTCGGGTCGGCTTGCCGTGAGATATAAGAGACTTCCAATCATGGCCCGGTACTGTTAGATGTAAACAACCTTGCCACTTTCATCGTTTCAAAGACGGTTATTCATTGCCATTGGAGTCTTAAACGTCTTGCAATCTTCTATGCCAAATCTTTTGATGAGCTCTTTAGCATATTTCGTTTGGTTGATGATGATACCATCCTCCTTTTGTTTGATTTGGATCCCAAGGAAGAATGTCAATTCTCCCATCATCGACATTTCGAACTCCATGCTCATAAGACTAGAGAAACTCTTGGCAAGATCATGGTTAGTTGATCCAAATATGATTTCATCGACATATATTTGAATTAAGAAAATATATTTCCCTTCCTTATTAGTAAAGAGTGTAGTATTTTTTAAGCCTCTATGGAAACCATTTTCCACTGAGAAGGTACTTAATCATTTGTACCAAGCTCGAGGCCATGCAATGCTTTGTTGAGTTTATACACATGGTTTTTTAGAGTTGGGTATTCCAAAACTTTTGGTTGGGAAATATAAACCTCTTCATTGATAAAACCGTTTAATAATGCACTTTTCACATCCATTTTGATACAATGTGAAATTCATATGAGAGGCATAAGCAAGCAACATTCAAATTGACTCAAGTCTAGCAACGGGGGAAATTTTTTCTTCATAGTCAATTCCTTCTTGTTGGACATATCCTTTTGCTACAAGTCTTGCTTTATTCCTAATCACAATTTCATTTTCATCATTTTTGTTTCTAAAAATTCATTTAGTACCGATAATAGTTTGGTTTGTCGATTTTGGTACTAGTGACCACATATCATTTCTTTCAAATTGTAGTAGTTCTTCTTGCATGACTAGAATCCAATTAGGGTCTTGGTTTGCTTCTTTGAAATGTACGGGCTCAAGTTGGGAGACAGATGCAAAATGTAAAATCATTTGGTTTGTTCTAGAACGAGTTTGTATTCCAACTCTTGGGTTACCAATAACATTATCTAAGGAATGAGAAGATACTTCCCTGTGAAAGTCAGGTGGTTAAAATTCGAGTTGAGTAGGTGGGACTTAATCTCCTTGTGTATCATTCAAGACATTGTTTTGCACTTCCTCTTGTGCATTCCCACTTTGATCTTCATCATTTGAAGTACTCGTTTCTTCTTCAACTCGTGTCTCTTGAGATCTTTCCACATTAATGATCACGATTCTCTCTTGTGCATTTCCTTCGTTTAGTGGAACATCTTGATTTGATTGTTGACTAAAATCTTGTGGATTTCTTGAACCTACAGCATTAACAACCTTATCGGCCACATTAGTAGTATGTTCATCAAACTTAACATGTCTAGATTCTACAATGGCTTAGTATGTCATAATTATACTCTATAAACCCTAGTTGTAAATGAATAGCCTACAAAAATCCCCTCTTTTGATGTTGGAACAAATTTACCAAAGCTAAAGGATTGATCAAGTACAAAACATTTTGAACCGAAAACCTTAAAGTAGGAGATGTTTGGCTTATATCCTTTCCAAATTTCATATGGTGCCATGTTCATAAAAGCCTAATGCAAACACAATTTATAATCTTGCAAGCGGTATTAATCGTTTCGGCCCAAAGAAACTTTGGAGACATATGCTCATTTAGCATATACCATGCTAGCTCTTGAAGATTTCTATTCTTGCGCTCAACAACACCACTTTTTGCGGTGTTATAGGTGTCGAGAACTCATGTCGATAGCCACTTTTAGAACAAAAATGGTAGAATATTGAGTTCTCAAACTCTCCTCCATGACCACTTCAGATGGTGACAATCTTCACCTCTTTCTCATTCTCAATAAGTGAACAAAATTCAATGAAGTACCACAAGCTTCTTCCCTATGTTGCAAGAAGTTCACCCATGTGTACCTACTATATTCATCTACAATGACAAAAACATATCTTTTCTTTGCCAAAATTGACACATTAATGAGTCCAAATAAATCCATATGTATCAATTCAAGTGGTCTCATTGTGGAAATTTGGTATTTTGGTGTGAAACTAGATTTGGTGGGTTTACCCTTCATGCATGCATCACAAACATTTTCCACATTTACCTTGGTTACAAGTAATCCTCGTACCAACTCAAGTTTGATTATATTATTGATAGAGTCAAATGATGTATGGCCTAATCTTGTATGCCACAACCAAGAGTTAGAAGCTATAACATTTAGACAAATTTCACCGGAATCAAAATGATCACTATGGAGATAGTAGACATTCTTGATTCTCTTTTCGGTATAGGCCAATTCATTATTTCGGTTACTATATAGCAAACACTCATTTGCATCAAACTTAATATAAAAATCAGAGTCACAAAGTTTACTTACACTGAGCAAGTTAAAGTTCAAACCGTCAACCAAATAAACATAATCAATAGTCACATGGGTGTTATCTATAGTGTCAATTATTAGAATTTGGGGGGTCCTAAGGTCAAGTGCAAGTGCAGAAGCATTTACAACAATTACAATTCAAACTTTTAGACCTTAATCACCTAGCTAAAATATCAGCAATCAAGTACTAAGAGCAATTGATCAAATTAAAATAACAAAGTGTAAGTATATTAAAGAGAGAGAGTAAAGAGCAAGGGAGATCAAGAGAACACAAGAACGCGCGATATAACATGATTCGGCCTAACTAGGCCTACATCCACGGGACTTCCGGAACTAAAACTTCCTTCCAGGATCGATTCCACTAAATAATAAGTGTTCTTTACAATTGCAAAACCTATCTTTGGTTAATCTCAATAAGCAAACCAATCTTAGACTCATAAACCTATGAAAGGGGCTACACCACTCTACAAGGTAAAATATTCGATTGACTACACAATCAAGAACATAGATACACTAATTGACAACACAATATAGTACACCAAAGGCTAGAAACTAGCAAGAATGAATGTTCTTGGACAATTAGATGATTGTAGCTATCCTAAGTCTCTCAGGTTAGGAAGCTGTAGGAGAAGGCTCTAGTGCTCTTTCTGGTGCTCAATTGAATGCTTGAAAGCTTGGGGAGGATTTCAGATATCTTCCAAGTTCATACCCCCAAGGTTATATATAGGTTGAGCACATCTTGAAGTCTTGGAGTCTTGATTTTGAGCTCTTGCGTTACAAAATCTCACAACGCGTTATAGAACCTGCTATAACGGGTTGGCAGCTTTCCATAATAGCCTTTCTTTGCTTGATTTACTGACTTTTGGGCCCTCTTGAGCAGGAACTCGTATTTGACAGGTTGGAAATCCCTTATGACGGGTGAGGAACCCGTTGTGATGGGTCTCTAATGCATTACAGTAACGCATGTCTTGGATATCCTTCACTGCTCCAGCACTTCTCCTCTTGAACATGTTATGATGGGTTGGGCACTCATTGTGACGGGTTGAGCATGTGTTATGATAACGCATGGCTGTAGAGTTGTTTAATTTGCTTGATCTTGATGTCTTTGAGTATGTCTTGACTTGTATATGCATGTTTGAGCCTTTGCATCATCATTATGTACCTGTGTTAAACTGCATCTCAACAAAACTCAATTGTGCAAGATTAGTACTGATTTATTTTGCAAATTGTCAAACAAGAGATGAGTTTAATCCAATAAACTCCCCGTTTTGGCAATTTGCAAAACCATATGTGATGTGCATAACATATGATGCACATCATTACATTTCTCCCCCTTTTGCAAAGTTTGGCAAAAGGCTCAATTCAAGAACCCCACCCCCCCTGAATTTTAGTATTTATTTATAATCAAGTCAAGATCTAAATTTGCTCCCCCTTAATGATATAAGTTTTACAATTATAGCACAAGTTTCATGGCAATTTCAAGAATATAAAGGAGCAATAATCAAGAGAATATCAAGAAATATATATGCAAGAGACAAATCATAAAAGATGCACACAAATATAACAATAGTTTAAAACATGCATACAAAACATCACAATAAAACATGAAAAATATCTAAGGAGCATAGCCAATTCCTAAAGAAATACTACCATAATCTACAACTACTCATCATCATCCGATTGATTTGAGTAGTTCCTTCATTCGCCTCTCTCATTTGAGCTTCGGGTCCGGTAGGATCCGAACAATCATTCCAAGTCTCTAATTGTTGAGGCCAAACATACCTATGTGTTTTTGAAAAAGATATGTAATTATTAATTTGAAAATCATATTAGGGGTTTACTTATTGAAATACTCAAGGTTAACCAAGTTTAATTGAGAGATTTAGGAACCCAAACATAAAGTTTTTTATGTTTATTTCTTTTGAAAGGACATTCAAAGACCATATGGCCAGGATGGTTATAATGATTACAAACTAGACTTGAATCGTTTGATATCCAATGTATTTTTATTGCCCAAAAGTGGGAAGTCTTATTTTTGTATTCAAAACAAGCTTTCTTGTGGTAATGCATTTTAATTTCTTCTTTTCTAGGTTTCTTGTAATAAAACCCTCTAGAGGTGTTAACCTTAGGTTTGTTGCTATAAAACTTTTGAATTGGCATAGACTTGTTATTGGTTTAACCTTCTTAACTAATGTACTAGTACCCAAGTTAGCATTATTTTTAAATTTGGAGCACTTATTGGATGAAAATCTTTTATCATATCTAAAGGCATGATGATGACTCTTTGACTTAAATTGTTTTACCTTTTGATTTATTATAGTAGGTGCACAAGTTTCAACATTTGAAGATTCTACTTTTGATATATTCGCTTCTTCACATTTAGACTCGAGAAGATTCAATTTTGATTTCAAATCACAATCATTTATAAAAGCACATTGATCTCTTCATCTTTCTTATCCAAACTTATTATTGTTTTATCATATTTTACCAAGGTTTTAAATAGCGTATAGCGGTCCATAGCGGTGCGGAAGTCATTTAGCGTTTAGCGGTATAGCGGTGATAAAGCGGACGATAAACCACAACATCGCTATTTTCTACATATACATTATGTTAAAGCAAATTGTCAAGAATATCAATGAAATTACTAAATTAAATAAATTTATCAAGAAATTATGCATCTCTCTTATGTCTTTAATAGAACAATGCAACATATAAGAAAATACTGTTGACCTAAACAATTCCTTTGATTTGTTGATTTGAAAAAAAAAATCTAAATTTAACTAGTTTGTTGATGAAAATTTGTAAGTTATATATGGAACAAAATACAGAGCTTGTCTTGATCTTTCCAACGCATAAAAAATCACTAAAATCGGAGTTACGAGTCAAAAGTTATGACCATTTGAACAAAAGTATCGATATATCCGCTTTATCACCGCTTTTTTTCAGACCGTCATCCGTTTTATCACCGCTAAATTCCGCTTTATCGCCAAAAACCGCTTTATCGGCGTGTTTGAAATAAATCGTGCGGTTATAGCAAAATTTCCGCTATATCCGTTTTATCGGCGCTTTATCGCCGCTATTTAAAAGCTTGTATTTTACTCTTAACTCATATCCACTAAAGGTAGTTTGATCATCATAAAAGAATTTTCTATTTTTGGACATAGACCTTGATGCAATATGGTCATGCGCACGCTTCCCAAAAAGGGGCGTAACTTTTGATCTGTCCATCGGATCGGGCTGAAACTTTGACAGGAACTCCACAGCCCAAAGCCCGAAACGAAACGAATCTATGATTCGTTTCGCCCATTTTTCGGGCCCGAATTCGCGATCCGAATCCTCCTTCATGGACTTTTGGAACTTTCTTTACGGTTTTTAGAGTTTTTAGGGTCTTTTTGCATTTTTTATGTATTTTCTGTCTTTTCGGATTTGGTCTTTTTCTATTTAAAGTTGGTCGTGTCTCTTGACACAGGACAGTTGTTATGTATCAGTTTTTATCAAAGACTTGAGAATCTGTGTGATCTCAACCAAAATCTCTCTTTCCATTATCTATCCAATTTCTCTGTAGTTCGTGCATCAGACCTCCCACCTAAGCTACTTAGTATAGATATATCTCTCCTTGTTTGTAGGATGATGACATAGTTATGATTCTCCTTTCTTTAAAATATTTCTCATTAATTGGTGAAGACTTTACGCCATATTTCATACCATTAAGTTATATTAATGTCTCACAAAAAGTAGTTAAATGTGGTTCTTTGTAAATTCAACTTATTTACATTAGATCTCATCGATTCTCTTGTATATAATATCCATACGGTAATTAATTATGTGTTGACTTCAAAATTGTAAATAATCTTTTTAGTTATTAAAATTATCAAATTATATCATAAATCATAATCAATAAAAATTATACACATTAGATTTATGACTGTCAATGAAAATCTTTTATCTTCTTATCCGATTTGTATCATATTCGATAAGATAAGTATGGATAAGATTTTTTTTGTTAGCTTATCGAATATGGGCATGGATAAGGTTTTTTTTCGTTAGCTAAACGAATAAAAGTACAGGTAAAGACTATTTCGTACATGTTATCCTATAGGGTAAATATAATATAATATATATAAATATAAACAAATATAGATATACTATTTTAAAATATGTAAAAATAATTAATCTGCTAGTAATTTAAGTTTTCTAGGAGACCATGTAATTGATTGTCATATTTTTAATAAAACTCTTATTATTCAACAAAACATTAACTTTTGTCTCTTGGATTCTACCAAAATTAATTTCATCCAACTAATTATTTATTTAATGTTACAATCTTCTCGTTTAATTCTTTAAAAAACTGATCGTATAATTATAACTCTAGTATAATATTTCACATTAGATATTATTTTTTCTATATGCTCTACTTGCTCACGTGTAGTGCTTGTATTTATGAAAAATATTGATTTTAAGTGTATTTTGTGTAAAATACAATTTATTTATAAAATTGAAAAATATTATATTAATATTGATCGTGTCGTCTGTTACCCGTTCGTTACTCTATAATTTTAACGGGTAAAGATAGGTTAAGAATGAGTCAAATTTTAACGAATAAGAATGAGATATCGGTAAAAGTAAATTCAAATGGATACAAATACGAAAATAGTTCTATCCGACCTGTATCGTACCATTGTCACCCCTAGTTAGATTAGTTCAGCACATGAGGTACACTCTGGGTGCATCTAGCAGTTCCTCACCTGAAGTGTAAACTTAGGTGTGAGCGTTTTTTTTTTTTTTTTTTGAAACGGTGCCAGTGCATTGACTAAAGGATACATTTAAGCACGCTGATACAGTGCCTCATGTTCTGCTCTTTTATTTTCTCCGCTGACACTAACATGCGAATTCCGCACGAGACTCACGATTTGACTTTAGAAACTCTTCTTATTGAAACATCTCAAAAACATAACACGAGACACCGAAATTTTATCCTACATTTAAACACGAGCACATCAATGAAATAAGACACCGAGACACGCACAAGTTACCAAACAAGAGTAACTGACAAGCTGGGTTCCATGTATCTTTCAGTTACAACAAATATCTATACACGCACGTCATTCAATTGATGTATAGAGTACTATTCTGATAACACGTGGCGAAGAAGTGCCACGTAGCTTTCGATAACTTTCTTTCTCCAGATGGAAGGTGAGTAGGTGACTCTGAAACGCAATATTGCATACATAATTAATTCCTATAAGATTTGTTGCCTTGTTTGGTTTCTCAAGTGTATCTTTGAATTAAAACTCCCATTGATCATATATTCCCTCTCTTATTCAACATTTATCGGGGATATATAGGATAGAATTCGAAGAGCTTGTATATATCGTTTTGTGAAAATGGAGGGTGGCGATAAGTACCGAACGTACTTGGTCGGAGAGGGAGAGAGGGAAACACAGTGGAGGCATGGTGGTCCACCGGAATATGATCTTGTTAATCGTCTCTTTGAGCAAGAAAGAATCAAGGTAAGAATTATATATATGAAATATAAATTACCGAAACATCATTTTTTCTAGGTGTGTAAGTTCAACCCGACTAACTCGATTAATTCGACCCAAAAAAATACGGATTTCGATCTTTTATTATCGATTACAATTTTTATTTTGTCGAACCCGACATCTAATATGTGGGTACAGATTGTAGAATAAAACATAGATGAAATCCGACCCGATCTTTTATATTTAATTAGACAATTATACTGCTAGTAATAAAGTTTTTTATTTGATTTTCATCACAAACTTACATGTATATTTTTTTTTGTCAAACTTATTAATTTTAATTTTTAGTATAAATTGACGTTAATGTGTTATTTAAATTATTTGAATTGTTATTGTTGGATGATTTTTGTTTTTTATTGGTTGGTTGGTTACGAGTTGAAAATACTACAACTCGAATGACATCTAACGAGTTGAAAATATATACGAAATCCGACCGAGTTGAAAATATATACGAAATCCAACCAATCCGATCCATGTACACCCCTAAATTTTTTCCAAAACTGACTTTAGAATTTAAAAAAAAAATTAGAAGGGACCAAACTAATAGATTAATTTTTATATAGCATTTTATATAATGTAAGTTTTCGGCTCTTTGTTAACATATACTGATTTACAAATATACAGTTGCCAAAATTAAACGAGAAGCCGTAGAAAGCATCAATAGTATATGTAAACAAGTGTCAAGAGAGCTATAAAACTAATAAAAAATGTCGATCCAAGATTGCCAATAAAACTCCTATTCAGTGCTTTCAAATAAAATAAGAAAATATTGTATGATTAGACTTTAGGTTGGTACTGTTCTCAAAATTGCCAATTGATAGAGCTATGCGAGTTTAAGCTCATAAAAAAAAGGTCTGAGGGATAATCTCAAATCTCTTGGTTTGATTTCAAAGATGAATCATAGTCATTAATGGACCTAGTTGATTAAAATGCTTTCTGCTTTCAAATTAATATTCGAGTTTGTTAATTTAGTGTAGGACTAAAAAAATAAGATTATTGATGATTGAACCAAACTAATTTCTAAGCATAAATTTCTCTAGTTTGATCACAAAGAAATTGAAAACGAAATACAAATGTGTAGCTTAACTGCATGATTCATGAAGTACTTTAGATCAACGGTTAATACTTTGTCATTTAAACCCTTTCTGATAGCTTTTGCAGCTAATCTCATGGAAGTTCTTTGGAGGTTAATATATCACCTTTCATTATATAAGTTGTCAAGTCTTATCTAATGTAGTGGTAAGACACGAGATTTCTATGAGAGAAGTTTGAGATTTAAGTTCCAACATGAGCTATTTGGGGGGGGGGGGGGGGGGGTCAAGTTTATTTTCTGATTTTTTTATGGGTGTGTGTTGTAAGTTTATGAACAATGAATCAAAAAAAAATGTTGACAAATGTTATAAAAAGCATTCTCGTGACAAATGTTATAAGAAGCATTCATGAAAAGAAAGACTTATTTTGGTTAGTATCCTCTTCAAATGTGATCCAGGCAGATTGAACATATGATATTTTCTACATTATGCATTGTTTCTTATACTTGTCATGGATGCCTTTTTCCTTTCAATATCTTTACCAAAACAGGAATGGCCAAAGGGATCCCTAGAAGAGACGGTGCAAAATGCAATAAAGACATGGGAGATGGAACTCTCACACAAGACCCGCCTCTCCGACTTCAAATCCATCAACTGTGAAAAATTTACGCTGTCGGTCAATGGCCGCAAGCCCCTCTCAGGTAAGGATGTGATCACTTTTATGCTGGCACATTTTTCCTAATTATTTCCAAATGATAAGTTTCAACATTCATTAAAGTATATCTCAATTTCTTTTACTTCTGAAATGTTAGAAGTCATCAGCAACCAATATCTATTTTGGACAAAAGATAATTTTTCATATTTAGTTATCCACACTTATATGATTTTTTACATATTAATAGTAGTAACAAAGAACTGTTTTCAGGTGAAGAGACCCTGTCTCTGGGCAGTTATAACGCATTGCTGCAGACCTCCATGCCAGCTGAACTATGCCCAAAAGGGTACTACAACGCGACGGAAGAGACGTTCGAGTCATCTCACGAGGGTTTTAGGTCGGCATTTCCTCGTGGGTTTGCATGGGAGGTGCTGGAGGTGTACTCGGGCCCGCCGGTGGTGACATTCAAGTTTCGGCACTGGGGACATTATGAAGGGAATTTCAAAGGCCATGCTCCAACTGGAGAGATGGTCGAGTTTATTGGAATTGCTGTTCTTAAGGTAAAAGAACCTATATTACAAGGTCATTTGCATTAAGAAATAAGAGAACAAACAGTGACAAAGAAATGATACGATTGTATTAAATTATGAAGTTCTGTTAAAATAAAAATATCTGATAATGAAGTTTTCATGGTCATAATAATGTTTGATAAACTTCAGGTGGATGAGCAACTTAGAGCTGAAACAGTAGAGATTTACTATGATCAAGGAGAATTCATGGCCGGGCTTTTAAAAGGCCCAACTCTTGGCCCAACTGAAGAACAGCAAGATACATCCAGCTCTCAAAGGTGTCCCTTCATGTAGGACCGTAGGGGGTACATACTACATAGTAGAGCTTTTAATAAGAGAGAGTGTGATGTGTGTCGTTTTCAAACTGTCGTCAAATAGCAATTATTTCTTTCGAATTTTCTACTGAGATACTATTAAAAAAGCAATTCGTTTCTGTTCTGTTTGATTTCTTTAAATTTCGGTTTACTATCATATTTGAAATTCAGGAGTAAAACTGATTGTTATGAAATATTCTAATTTTTCTTTTAAGAAGAGAACATGTTTTGTTTTCAGATTAGTCGGATAATTTCATCATAGATCTTCATCTCAATTGCATTCACACTGAGACATTTAACCTTTGAAACCAATGTTTTACATGATCCGTTAGTTTTTTGGTATGTAAATTGCGCATTATTTGGCAATTATTTTTATCATCTGTTAAAAATTAAATGAGACAGAATATAGATAATTATGCTATCACTAATACCACTGCAGCACATTAACCAGAACAGCTGAAATAGGATGTTGCAATAAATAAAATATTCAAAAAAGAAATAACGGTTAGGCGCAGCTTGCGAAACCTAAAGAGAAGGCATACAAGAACCAAGAAGTAAATAACGAAATGTTAGATAAGGTGAGACATTACAAAATCAGTTCAACAAATTTCGCTGTGTCTGACAATGATTCAGAATTGGAGGTTCCATTGTTGATCTCATGAAGACTTCACAACTATGAGTTAGTGATATACATTCAATTTGTAAAAACCAATAGAAGTGTGACAAAGAGAAGGTAATACCAAAGGTTTTAAAAAAAAAAACTAGTGCCCATGTGCTACCTGAAAACCTTCCATCAGAGTTGCATTTTTATGTTTCACGCCAGAGTTCATGCAGGCAATTGAAGCTTTGCATTGTTTTTCCAACTGCAGCCAATAAAGAAAGAATTAACTAAGTACTTTATAATATAAGGAGATGGTAACAGCTATTAGCATAACTTGACATCTGGCGCAGCTTTCTTTAGTGAATACCTATGTTTGGAAAGACCTCAAACTCAATTTTCGATCCCACAAAGATTTACGGTAAAGGACAAATAACAAATGACATAAATAGCTTCGGCACCAAATGTTAAGATTTACAGGAAAACAGCAGGAGAAGATGTAAACAAATTATCGACACTAGAAACACTGTTGAGAATTTTCACTAACAATATTGCAGAGCAGAGTCTTTAAATAAACAGAAACCATTGTATCAGCTTTACCTCAAAAAGTAGTAATAGAAAAAGTCGGCATACAAAGCAGTCTGAACAAGCCCCGCAATCCAAGCTGCACAATTATGAGGAGTTAGAATCTTTAAAAAAAAAGTAAAAATCAAGCACAGATTAAGAAGTAAAAATCTTACTAGCACAGATTAAGAACTAAAAATATCAAGCACAAAATCAAGAGTGGACAAAAAAGCATCAGATGATTTTAGTATGATTTCTCATTTTGTGGCATTGTGAATGATATTTGAGGTTAAAAAAAAGGAAGAATGAGTCGAATGCTGAAACACAGGTACATACGGATCCAGCGGAAGTAGTGGCTCTCAGTGAAGTAGCGGTAGATCCAATTTAGAATGTAGAAGGCACGGTAGGCACTGTAATAAAACTAAATTATCAGCACCTAAAATCCAAAGGCAAAGCAATAAGCAAATAACCAGTTATGATTAACAATCAGACTTTCTTCTGAAGTATGGTGTCCAACAGTAAGTTTGGGCTTTTTTTTGCACTATATTCAGCATATTATTTTAATAGAAATACATAAAAAAAACAAAAACAAAAATACCAATATGAAATATGTAATTATCATGTAATAGTTAGCTCTTACCCAAGGAAGAAAATATATTGGCCTGTCAAATTGTCAACATTTCCACTTCTTTGCAGAAGGACCAACTGCGGAAGAATAACAACTGCCTCTAGGTATAAAGAAAATGCCCAAAGAACCTATTGGTTATGCAAATTGCACCAAATTAGACCATGTAGTTCAATTCATAACAACCCTTCGACATCCCCTTGATACAAATGTTCTTTAGCATTTAGTTAGACTGTTGGAAATAACTTGCCCAATGCACATATACCAACCTTCCACTTCACACTAGGGACTTAGAAGAGATGACTTCTTTCATTCCACTTCAGCAAATTAAACATGGTCTAAAAGACATTTGTAATAACCATGAATAAATTATGTCACAAATAAACTCTGCCTATGTTTTACATAGCCGGTCCCAAGCCCAGAAAGGAGGAGGGTTGTGATAGGCTTGGCGAGCCAACGTAAAAACTTAGCCAATCTTATGGAAATAAATCCAATATAGGCTTCATTTCTAGCCTACCCCAACTTGTTTGGGACAAAAGGATTTGTTGTTGTTGTTGTTGTTATATAGATATTCACAAATAGAAATCAAACAGGTCAAATTAGTTCGCTGCTACTAGCCCCATGTGAACTTTTCTCTTCCAGTTTATATTAGAAGGAATGTTATAAAACCATTTTCAATGCACAAGTATAAACTAGTGCAAATAATCTAAGGCAAACAATAATACCATGTCTACACCCCTTACAATTAAATTAACTATTTCAAACAGAAAAAATATACAATCAAATTTACCTCCTTCATTGTGAATTTGTCATGAAATAGAAGCGCCAACACCAAGCTAATTACCACCAAGATATAATGTCTAAATGTATCAAGATCCTTGTCATAAGTGCGTCGCACCATGGGATGTTGTCTCATATACCATACAATTGCAAGTGTGCTCGAGATGAAAACTATTTTCATGATTGTATTATACACAGATATGAAAACTGTGAAGAGATCGAGATATCTTGTGACAAATACTAGGGCATATAGCTCTTGAGTTTTCAGTGAGACCCCTGGATTAAAAATCAACCAAAAGCAACAGAGAGATTATCTTAAACATTATCCTACTGTAGTTCAACAAGCATTGAAGAGATATATCTCTTCTGATACAATTTGTAATTCAAATTGGACCCACGGAGGAGAAATTCTCTTACTGGACTTGACATTTTCGAAATTATTGGCACAAAAGGACAATAGCGTGACTGGAATTTACTACAATAATCAGACTGAACAAGCAGTCTTACCAGTTCACACGAAATATTTGTAAGCACTCCGATCATTCTAAGTATTAGTGATAATTTAGTAGAAGAGTACGAACCAGAGCAGGATTTGGTGGCATAGATCTTGAGAAGGAGCACTATAATGCTAAAGAGATGCGTCATATCTCCGGCGAATCTGAAGATATTCATCTTGAAAACCCTAGATCTTCTCCCCCTTCTACTACTAAATCGACGATTGTTTCTCTGAAGCAACAGGAGGAGAGACAATGGCGGATCGAGATCGATCGATCGATTCGAACAAAAAGAGATGGAGAAGGTTTTGCAGCTTTGCTTGCTTGCACTGTTCGGCAACGAAAATGGAAATCGAAAAACGGCACGAGAAAAGAGCGATGGAGAATGATGAGGTGGAAGCTTGTGAGAGAATACACGATGGTTACTAGACGGTGCGAGATCAGCGTATTTACAATGGAAGTATTAATTTCACGACCCATAGGCAAGTATTCTTATTTGCAAAACTGCACTACTTATTTGTAACTTTTTTAATAAAAAATTTAAAGAATTTAAAAAATCCTTTACTGAGTTTTTAACTCTTGACTTTTCATACGGACTTTGTTACAGTGACTCCAACTTTACCTCATTTTTTCCTTCAATTTTTTGCAATCACCATCTTATGAATATGCCTCACAAAATCTTACTATTACAGAGCTTCATTTGACATAGGTACAGTGGTGGATTCAGATATCCAGCTAAATCCAAATTTAGCACTGAGTTTGAGATCAAGTTCGGACACAACTAAATTCGGAC
>CAXKVX010001602.1:0-68185 GCA_964058865.1 Eleocharis quinqueflora
GAACAATAAATTTAAAATTTGTAATAACAAAATTGATAAAAAAAATATGCATACATCATGAAACGCATAATATATTGAAAATTGAGATGCATGAATTAATATATAAGTTTCTATAATTTGACATTGTTGGCACAAGTAAGGTTTTTAATCATCTGCTATTAGTTCGAATCCGGATATATAGTACGAATATCCATATTATTTTTTTGCAATTCAAATTAAATTCATATTCATATCCACATAATTTTTATGGAGGTAGAACATATACAAATACAGATAATTTATTATTTTGTTATTTGAATACAAATAGTATATTTATGGACCATTTTCCAATAAGAAATCAAAACAAACCATAATATTTATGCCAGTTGCAAGCGAGAACCTGTTACCCTGTTGACGATTAATAAGTTCATCACTATTGACTATTTCTCTTCCTATTAATTAACGTTTTCTTTTCTTTTTGCTATTTGAAGAACTGTGCTCTTATTGTTTCCAATGAAATCTACTTATGTAAGTCGGATTTGACGTACTAATAAAATTGTACCAAACAGAAATGCTCATGATTAGGCAGGCCTTTAATTGGTCAACCAAAAAAGTTTTACATTATTTATCAATTAAGCAAAAAGGTGATCAAGTATGAATTGTATGGCATAAAAAAGGAAAGATGCTTAATTTTACAGTCCCACTAGGGAGTAGGGAGAGAGACGTCACTAAGACCTAAAGGCCAAAATATTTTCAAGCATTTACATTCTTATTGGGACCACTAAATATATATTATACTCAGCATCATATTAGTATCAAAATATGACGACCATACAATGAGATACAACTGTACAACCATGTGCAATTAAGGAAAACAACAACGGGTTCTTTTAATTTTGTTTCAGACTTTCAGTTCAGCCTAGCTATTGTCGAAGTCAAGTAGTAGCTTAGCAGAGTCAATTAGCATGCATAAAACTTGCTCAAATGTCGTTTCTTCTTTTGATTTTGGAATAATACATATATAACTGAGTGAGAAGTACTGAGATGCAACCAGTCTCATGACTTGTAATGCTAGTTATATATGGGTCTAATATTGACGAGGAGAATTGGATTGGAAAGTTCCTTGTCTATACTGATCGTCTTTTATTGAAAACTTCCACAACATTTGGTTATTGTGAGGGGTATGCAAATTGCCCATTGATCAAGGTGCCAACTTGAATCAGATCCAAGAAATAATGAGATACAAGTCAAACCTTCTTTCCTCACATGAAGTGGCTTGTGAGGTCGTTGTCTAAAATTTTAGCTGGATTTCTTCTATTGAGATATTTGTTGAAAAGTTTTAAACAATATAATGCTATGTTTTACAAATTTATCCAAAATAACTTTGCAATTTGATTCCAGGGCCCGGGTGTTCATCGGTTGGCTACGGAGCGATGGAGGAATTGGGGCCTTTTCTGATGCAAAAGGAAGGGCCACAGCTCAAATTCAATAAACATGCTTGGAATAAAGGCACTAAATATCTCTATCCTCTACATCATTGCAAAATAACAAATAAAAATAATTGGTTGCAAATATCCTGATGTTCCTTTTGAATTTACAGAGGCCAATTTACTATTCGTGGAATCCCCTGTTGGAGTTGGCTTTTCTTACACCAACACCAGCTCTGATTTGAATATTCTGGGTGACAAAATCACTGGTAATTTTGCATAAAAGAAGGAAAAACGTTTTTCTCAACAATATAATAAATGCATTCTTGAGTCTTGACATATTTAATTTTTGTGATGGATGATGTAAAGCTGAGGATTCATACAAATTTCTGGTGAATTGGTTCAAGAAATTTCCACAGTTCAAGTCCCATGACTTCTACATAGCTGGAGAAAGCTATGCTGGTAAAAAAATATTATTCTCAGTGTTCCTTAGTGATGATAAACATTTTTATTCGTTGCAATAACGCATTGTTTATCAAATTCAGGACATTATGTGCCACAACTATCGGAACAAATATTTGACAACAACAAAAATTGTCCAAAGGAGGATTACATAAATTTCAAGGGCTTCATGGTACTGTCTTCTACTTTACGTGCTATTCTGCAAAACTTTGTAGAAATGTAACTAATTTCTTGCTTACAGTTATTGCAAAATATCGATACACACGATTTCCCAGTGCTTTTTAATAGTAATGGGTAAGACAGTATTTTAAATTTGAAACTCAAGAAATTACACATCAAGGCATCTATCTTTAATGATTTAAATGATTGATTAGATATGTAGATATAACTATATGTTTGTTCTTAACGCATCCGATTAAAATTGAACCCTCTAAATGATTCAGATAGGAAATGCATGGATGGATGATGACACAGATTCAATAGGCATGATAGAGTATGCGTGGGACCATGCAGTGATTTCTGATCAACTCTATCATGCAATAAAGATCAACTGTAACTTCAGTGCAGAGAATTCCAGTGACCTTTGCAACAGGTTGATGGATGATTACTATGCTGTTTATGATATCATCGACATGTATAGCTTGTATGTCCCGAGTTGTGTTGAGAATGTTACCACCGGAAGATCACCTAGATCCCACTGGATCAAAGGAGCAGGCCGCAATATAAAATCAAAATTTGTGAGTATTATGATCATCCGAAATGTGAATTAAATAATGATGAAAACCCAAAAGGATTCTGATAAGAGTGCTTTCTTACTAAAATATTGATGTTTTTCAGAGAAAACCATCTGGTTATGATCCATGTGTATCAGACTATACTGAGGTGTACTTCAACCGAAAGGATGTGCAAGAAGCATTACATGCCAACACTACAAAAATTGGATACAACTGGACTCATTGCAGGTACTGATGTGATAAGGCTATCATGTGAATATCAGAAATTCAAAATTAATTGCAAATAATAAAATATCAATAAAATTTTACACCTTTTGTTTCATTACTACGTACAGTGATGTAATCGTTAACTGGAATGACTCGCCTGCGACTGTTCTACCAACCCTTAAGAAGCTAGTAAATGGCGGCATCAGGGTTTGGGTTTTCAGGTGAATGTGTCTTCTGTTTATTTTCAAAAATATACTTTTCAATATGTTCTCTAGTTAATAATCTCATGTGTTTATTGGAAAAAACTAATGTAAAGTTACTTATTTCATTCCAGTGGTGACACTGATGGGAGAGTTCCAGTGACATCGACAAGGTTAACATTGAACAAACTTGGCCTGAAAACAATCCAAAGATGGAAACCTTGGTATGCTGGACAACAGGTACATCAGCTTTATAACATTCTTAATTGTTTTTAGCACAAGTTATCTTTAAAAGAAGCAAAATTGATATACTTAATCATATTTTGTTTAGGTTGGAGGATGGACAATTATGTATGATGGCCTAACATTTGTTACTGTTCGTGGGGCCGGCCATGAAGTCCCAGAATTCAAACCAAGACAAGCCCTAGAAGTTGCGAAGTTTTTCTTGGCTAATGAGCAGCTACCTACTAAAGCATTTTAGGAGTCTTTTCTTTTAATTGGATGTTTTAGTTTTAGATTGTTTTACTTGCTGAAGAATATAGGTGCAAGATGACAGCATAAGGTCAATTATACTAAAGCTGACATTATTGAAGTATGTATGATCAGTTAGCCAGTGAGCCAGTGAGCCAGTGACTAGACATCATATGTTGTGAACCATTCGTTGAATCGCCATTATATAGTCACATAAAAAAATGCTAATTAGACAAAAAAATAATTAGAAAAGCCAATAAGCAACGTCCCATAAGGTAACATCTCTTTCAATATTTTTATCCTAAAAGAATAAATCAGAAAGATAGAACATGGCCAAAAGGAAAATTTGACCGTGATTCCAATTCCACCATAATTGTTTTGACTAAAGCCAAAATATCAAATGTCACTTTGATGACTAAAGTTGTGATTGAGGACAGCAACCTTGAATTTTTTATGAAAAATGGGCACTATTCAAGAAAAAAAAAATGAAATTATATATAGGCAGCTTACAGCTAGCCAGGCAAGACTGATGGAAAAACAATATCTAAGCGGTCAGCATTTAAGTGTCAATTTCGTGTTCATAACTTCTCCTGATCAACTTCCGTTTAACATATATTGTTGAAATTTGAAGTTGATAACCAAGGAGAAAAGTAAATAGAGATGAATTGATTTTTTATTTTTTTCTATTTTCTCTCTCCTTTACATTTGCTTTTATATTTCACAAATTGCATGTACCATTACTTTCCAATAGTAGCATATTCTAGTTGGTACGGTCCCAATTGTGCTTCTTATTGCTCAGATTGCGCTTCTGACTATTCAGTTTGTGCTTCTGATTGTCCAATTTGATCTTCTAACTGTCATGTTTGTGCTTCTGATTGTCCATTTTGTTCAGGTCTTTGAATACTTGTCTCAACATTTCTTCCAAGAAGAATTTCTCTTCTTTTCGGATTAGTATCATCGGATATGCCAAATTCGTTTGGTAGAGGTTGATTCAACTGGTCACTTCACCTATTTTATAAAATGGTTCTTTCTCACAAAATGTGACATCTCTTGACATAAATATATTTTTATTTATTGGATTATAACATTTGTAACTTTTTTTATAGTAGAAATATTCTAAGAATATAAGTTTAGTTGAGATGAAGTTGAGCTCATCTTTTTCTTTTAATCTTTACAAAACATGTACATCCAAAAATCTTTAAATGATCAAAGTTACATTTTTCTTTACATAAAACTTCAAATGGACTTATTTTTAAATACTATACTTGATAGTCTATTGATTATATGAGTTTCACAAAGAATGACATTGGACCAGAATCTTTTTGGAACATTGCTTTGGAATAATAATGCCCTAGTCATTTCTACTAGGTGTCTATTTTTCTTTTCCGATACTCAGTTTTGTTGTGGAATATTTATGTAAGTCGTTTGGTGAATTATTCATTTTCTATACAAAGGTTCTTAAAATTGTTATTTATAAATTATGTTTCATTATTCGATCTAAATATTTTAAGTTTGCTATAAATTGATTTTCTATAAGACATATAAATTCTTTAAAGCAAGTGAAAACCTCATCTTTTATGTTAATAAATATAGCTTAAGTACATCTAGAAAAGTCATCAATAAATATAACAAAGTACTTAAATCCATTATACGAATCAATTAGAGTCGGGTCCCATACATTAGAATGGACTAACTCAAATATAGCTTAACTTTTACTATAAGACAAATTAAAAGAAAGCGATGCTTGCTTAAACAATTTGCAAATATCACAATTAGTACAATTTTCAAAGTTACAATCTAGTGTTTTATTTAAAATTTTGTCGGATGGATGTCCAAGTCTCTTGTACCAAATATCGTGATCAACGTTTTTGCATAAGCACATATGTTTAATTTTTTAAATAATGCCCATTTCCAAGTGTTCCTTTTCCTATCTTCGACTCGATAGCCCGAGCTTGAAAATTGACATTTTTATAAGCAAAAGTAGCAATACGATTGAAGTTTTGTGTTATTCAAACATCTGTTTCTGACATTTCTTTAAATTTAGATCCTTTGAGTTTTTTATTAGCCTAGACACAATCTAACCAATTTATTTTAATTTGTTCTGTCCTTCAATAAACTAGTAAAATTTAGTGTTGATCTCTCATAGAGAATACCATGACCTATCCCTACGTTGCTTTATGAGTTGGAGGCTCAAACTATTACATTTCGGTCTCAAATCCAAAACATAATTAATAAATCACACACATGAATCACAAAAGCAAGAAAAAGAATTAAAAAAACGACAACATCTACTAAGATAAACCGAGTAGCATAATAATAATTGTGACATGCGCCTTACTCTAGAAAACAAATTGTTTAGCCAATCATGACCGAAATCTCAGAAGATGAAGATCCAACAACAAACTCTTTTACAACAAATAAAATGTGAAGATTAATTAAGACCGAATATAGTCTTGTTGCCGTCTACATCTTACATCTTAGACGTGTCTGTGACAGTGCTTTTCTTTCCTTTTGCTGTGTAATGCCGCCTCCGGCCTGCTTTTTCTTTCTTGCGCAAAAACCCGAGGAGAACCAACTCTCTGCGCCACCACTCCACCAGCTCACTTGGAGAGAGGAAAACCAAAAAATAGCCAGATGCCAAAAATGAGTCCCCCAGATCGCACAGAAGATCCTCCCTCTATCCAGGGGAAGAGATTTTATTCAAAGTCTGATTTTGATTTAAAATAATCAGTTTGGAGTCTAGTGGCTAAGAGCAATGACTTTCGTGTGAAAGATCTTGAATTCGAAATTCGAATGAGAGATTTTAAATCATTTAAATTTGACTAACTTGATTGATTTTGGAAATCGGAGAGACAACACCCGCGTAGGAAAGAAAAAAGGCATCGCTGGAGAGAACCACAAATCTGAAAACTCTAGGCGGAGAGGTCGCATGTCGAATCTCCCCCGCCTCCTCCTCTCCCTCCCTCCTCCCCTCCTCCCTCCTCTTCACTTTATTTCCTTTTCTCGAACAACCATGGACAGAGAACGGACGATTGGCCTCGTCTCGTCGTGGAGAGCACATCCTCGTGCCATGGAATTCAGCTAACCTCATCATCCCGTCGTGAAGAGCAACAACTCTTGTTAGTGCCATCGGCCCCGACATGAAGTGGTCCGTTGTGGCTGACGCTGGTCTTGTTAAGGGAGATCGAACAAGGAAAGTGGGAGCTCCTGTGGCTGTGGTCAGTCAATGGGAGCTCTTGTGACGACGATTGGTGCTTGTGGTGGCTGAAGCGAGTCTCGACAGCGAGATCTCGTGCTAGGATAGTCGAGTCGCGTCAAGAACAGTACAACCGGTACCAAACATATGGTATCATCGTGAACGGAGTTGGGAGTCTATTCGAGTTAACAAACTACGGCTCGGGATTTTGTTCGGGTTACAAGCACATAAACAGAAAGGGAAAAGATTTTCCACTCGTCGTTGCCGAAACGGCGATTGGAAGGATAGATATGTTTGTTCGTAAATCATCTCTCTTCCTCTTTAATTGGGGGCTTTCTTGCTGACAAGTATGTCGTTTGGAGAAAAAAATATTTGAATTTGTTGTACCGATGATGTTTTCGTTCTTGTGTGGACGAAAAATTAGATCGTCAGATCGAGATTCTTGGGCTTCGGTACATACTATTTTGCTTGGGTTGGCAATGATGCCTTCTCATTTGTAGATTAGATCATTTGTTTGATTTCGAAATTAGAGATTTACTGGAGGATTGGCTGGGCGGGTTTAGATATTGCCTAGGCAGATTTGCATGGGTTTTCCTGCCACGAATGGGTGGCGGATAAATGAGAGAATTTTACGAGAGAGGATATAGCGGGTGTCAGTTTTTTCTATATACAAATGTTCAAGATCAACGGATAGATAGTACGACGCCTTGCGAGTTGCAACGACGTCTTTTTACCTTTATTTATAGAATTTAATTTTGTGTGCTTGTAATTCATGTTTTTTCTCTCGTTTTCATCTTATGTATATTTGTTTATTAATAAAATCATTGTAGACGAAGTATGCTCCTCAAAAAAAATTGAATAACTTGACTCTCATCTTTATTTTAAAAAAAATGATTCCGATTTAATGTGGCCTCTAAAATATTTTTCAATTCAAACACAATAATATACTATATTTTTTATTCATTTTCAATCTTCTTTGAATTGATGATGTTATATAGGTCTTTTCTCCGTTATCGATCTCTCATTCTTTAATTTTCTTACACAAGTTAACAACAAATCAAGAGAAGCTTAAACTCTAAATCCTAAGTCAGTAGAGAGAGAGAGAAACGGACAAGCGGATGTTAACATCTCTTATCTCCAACACTTTATATAAGCTGCTGTCTGCTTGATACTCATCAGACTGCAAAATGAGCATCTCAATTCAAGCTAGCTATCATCGTCAAAAACCGTCTTTTATGGCTTCAAATAGGGGCGGCAGTATAAAACAATGATGCATGTAGTCATGATGCAACTTTAGTAGTTTAGTTGCATCAATATCATCAACCCATATCACGAAGAAAAGAATCCATGAATCTACTATTGACAACATAGCCCCGATAATAAGGAACTAAACTACTAAAGTTGATTTGGGCCTCAAATACTCAATCAAATGTCTAGTAACCAATTTTATGGCCCAATTTACCCATTCATGTTATTTTCTTTTGCAAACCTTTCTTGTTCTCAAGGAAAAGGGATTGATCAAAGAGAAGCTATGTTGCACGGGTGCGGGTGCGGGTATCGTATTCGATACGATGCGGGTGCGAAAATATGTCATTTTTTAAAAAATTAGGATACGAGAGTATATATAGAATAATAAAAAAATCACATTATATATTAAAATGTTTGATTTTATTTACATTCAACTACCACTATAGTTGCATGTTATTCAGTATTTTGTTCTAAAATAATGATATATATTGCCATAGTAGTTAGTATCTTACGACACGGGATACGAATCTCACAATTCGATACGATTCAGAGGCTAAGAGATACGAATCTTACCTATGTATCTGAGATGGAGTGTATCTCGCGAATCTTACGATACGTGGGATACGAATCTCACGATTCAATACGATTCAGAGGCTCAAAGATACGAATCTTACATGTGTATCTGAGATGGAGTGTATCTCGCGAATCACGACGATACCGATACGGGAGTACAATACGCATATCGTATCGTAGAGTATCTTATTTAGTTGCCATTCACGAACCGTCCAATAGAATCTATGATTTTGCCTCAATAACTGCAAACGGCCCCGACCATTTGCTTTCCCCTCATTTACGACACTATTTCGTGCCAATTTATGCAATTCTTTAAAATTATGATAGTTTCTTTAGTTATTGAGAATTTCTTTTGTTAGATACTAATTACTATAACTCCTTTTGTTATTTTAAAAATAGCTTAGCGTATCATAACGATACGATACGATACACGATACACTTTACAATTCAACTACTATGTATATTGCTATGTAGGTTGAAGTAATTAAGATTAAATTAAGTTTGTTCTGTAAGAATTTAAGATACTGCTCTAATTTAGTATATTTTACTGTAGGAATCAAGAGATAAAATATTCTAGATGATAAGCCAAGATTATAAAGCTCTTTCTTAGTTTTTCAATGCACTTTGAATCAGCTTAATCGGAGTTCGGATGAAGGACTTATGACCAAAATACTGACCGTTGCGCACTGAAAAATATCCCAGCCGTATCCTGTTGTATCTTGTGTCGTATCCCAGCCGTATCCTGTCGTATCCTGTCGTATCCTAGCCGTATCCTGCAGTATCCTAATATTAAAATAATACGATACGTCACGTGGAGTATCGGTGCATATCGCACTCGTATCTCACGCGTATCCGCGTCGGATACGTATCCGATACGCGGTGCGACATGATTTTGGAGTATCCGGACAACCTAAGAGAGAAGTCTAGCACCAAAAGGCAAAAGCATTACGCAATGGGCGATAGCCGAGAGTCAGTACTATTTCTCTCTAACTACTTTCTTTTTTTTTTTGAAAGCTTGGCAGCAATTGCCAAGAATATATTGCAGAAAAACTAAAATACACATTCAGGAGACCTGGCACACTTAAACAGCTCCAGCACATTACTTCCCTTCCATCGTACCACCATGTAGCCTCTGCCTATTTTGTTACACCTATCCCACTTTGCCTATACAGCCAATGATACACACAGTTTTGCTAATCCATTATACTTATTTCTTAACAGTGAGCAACCCACAACATCGCTTCTTGTCGCGCCATTGCAGCCAGTTGTGCAGCAAAAATAATCGTGTCAGTACCATCTAGGATCATCGAGTTCCTCCGTTTCCAGATTGTCCACAGTGTTACTAGCATCATGGATCTCCTCGGTCGATCTTGGTATTGGTCCCGTCGTCCTCGCTCATCTATATCTTGTATGATTTGCTGCACCGTTCGAACATTTTGCTGAGGTTCAAACAATGTCACACCGATATTATAATGGAGGTGGTACCAAACCGCGATAGCAAATGGGCACAGAAAAAAGAGATGTAAGGCCGATTCAATAGGACAATTTCGACACATGATACACCAAGTTCACACACGATCCGCCTCTGTCTCATGACATCATGGGTGAGCACCCTTCCTTGGAGTACCATTACGGCGAAGATCTTTACTGTTGGAGGGGCTTTTGTCGACCAAATCCAGTACCATTCTTTGGATACATGTCCAAACTTTATAAGCACATGATATAGAGAGTTTGATGTGTACCTCCCCGAGCTCGTACATCTCCATACCAACTCATCATGCCCATGGTATAGCTGCAAACAAGTGGCTTCGTCATATGCCATTTTCTCACATTCACTCCTGTCTCGGTCCATGGGCAGCAACACTGTCAGAATTGGAATGGCATCCTTCAGTGAAATTTTTGGCATAGGCGTTGACTCGTATCTTTGTCCCTTCAGCCTTAAAGGTAGCCCTGCCCACGCGTCCCATTAGAAAGAAATTGCCTGGCCACTATGTATTGCCCATAAAGTGCACCATTTGAACAAACCTAGAAGCGTTCTTAGTGCACTCCAGAAGAACGATCTAGACTTTTTCCAGAAAGATGGGCCGTTTTCATATGTCCTGGTCCAGTATAAATGCGTGACTATGCATGTCCAGAGACAATCTGGAATACAGTAAGCTTTCCACTACCACCTCAAGAGTAGAGTTTTGTTGTGCACTTGTAGGTCCTTCACACCTGGCCCTCCACACCTCTTCGGCAAACATACTGTAGCCCAGTTGAGAAGGTGCATACCCGCTGCCTGATCACTGTGTGCCCATAAGAAATCCCTACGAATCTTGTCAATTCGATGTATGACCCATTTCGAAATTTGGAACGAGCACATGTAATATATTGGCATCGAGGAGAAGACCGAATTAATTAATTACAAATGCCCTCCCCTCGATATCAATTTACTTTTCCAGCCATGTAACCTCTTCTCCAGTTTCTCAATCAGTGGTAAGAACTCCCTTCTACCAGGTCGAGTCAGAGTCAGCGGTAGACCTAGATATGTACACGGTAATGCCCCTCGCTTACTAGTTAGAATGCCTTGCACCCTATCCACTTTCTCCTCCGACAGGTTGATCGGTATGAACACGCTCTTGTTGTAATTGATGGATAGCCCAGAGATGTTGGCAAATACCCAGAGGACTGTTTTAAGAAGAACCAATGTATTTGCATCTGTGCTGGCAACCTAGAGCTGTGTCATCAGCATACTACAGAACGATGATTGATTTCTGAATTTTCTGAGTTAACCGATAGTGCATCATGCATTCTGTGTTTTGCAACATACGTTGTAGGACATCCACACCTATAATGAACAACATTGGTGATAACGGGTCACCTTGATGGAGATCACGTTTGTGCTTGAAGTAGTGGCCTCCTCCACCATTTATGATCACTCTTGAAGATGAGGACTCAAGGAGGCACTTTATCCACTGTATCCATCTCCACGGAAAGTTTCTCGCCTGTAACACTTGGAACAGGAAGTTCCAATCAATAATATCATACGCCTTTTGAAAATCAATCTTGAGGAACACGGCTTCCTATCCTGCATTGGCCACCTCATTGAGTACTTCCCTATCACCAGGAAGTTATCCGAGATGTGCCTACCTTTTACAAAGGCCGTCTGGTTTGTATGCACTAGCTGTGGCAGCTTGTCTCTAAGCTGATTGGACAAGATTTTTGCAATAAGTTTTGGCACCAAATTAAAGATGCTTATCATCCTATATTCCGACACCAAGGGTTGCTTGGGTGCCTAAAGGGCAAACTTAGAAAATGTGTGAAGTAAACCCCCTTATACTAATTGCCATATATTTAGGGAGAGCAAAATTTTGTGTGAATTGTGCCTTAAATAACTCAAACAAACTCAAACAAAGTCATATAATTGTTAGCCCTAATAAAAATACGCTTCTGCAAAACTTTTAGAAATTCTCATTTAGGGTTGAATAATTAATGATTATGAAATGCACAAATTGAGGGGGAGCTTTGTTGCTAAATTGTAATTGTGCATCAAATTGAGGGAGAATTATCAAATTGAGGGGGAGCTATGTTTTCAATTGAAAATCTTAAAAATGCACCTTTTGTTTGATTTCCAAAAAGGGGGAGAAATCATATGTGCCATATTTGAGATTAAATACAAAATTATTTAGGCACATATGTTTGTTGTTTTGCAAATCAACAAAAGGGGGAGATTGTTGGCTCAAACAAGCTCTCTTATATTTGTTGATTTGCAAAACGATGTTGAATTTTACAAAGCTTTGTCTTTTGAGATATTGTGTAGATAATTTTCAAGAGGAGTTTTGAGGCTTCAAACGATCTCTGATGGGCATAAAAGTGATCATGTACAGGCTAGCCCCGTATAGACTGTAGATTTCGTCGCGAGCTTTCCAACGCCACGAAGAACGCTGAAATCGGAATTACGAGTCAAAAGTTGTGATCGTTTGAAGATGAAGACACTCAAGCATGAAGATCAAGATCAAAATGAAGACATGCTTAGGGTATTTAGATTTTGGTTTATTTAAATTTGGGTACAAAAGAGCAAGGAAATCCAAAACAAACAGGGTATAGCGTTATAACGCTAAACTTGGCGTTATAACGCTAGATGTACAAAATGGTAACTTCTGGCCAAACCTTATATCGAACTGAGATAGCGTTATAAAGCTATATTTGGCGTTATAACGCTAAAAATACTGAAAGTTCAAACTGAATTTTAAAATAGAAATTGAATCAATAAAATTTCAAAACATCAAGAATATGTCTTAGATATATTTTAAGTTTAGGAATATAAACTTTATTTGATCAAAAACATCATTTAAATTAGTAGCAAAATAATCAACCTAAACTTCCAGAGAGTTAGCGTTATAACGCTAGATTTAGCGTTATAACGCCAAGGTAAGTTGAGGTGCCAAAAACTGGCTGAGTACTAAAATTTCTGTAGGAATTTGGTATAGCGTTATAACGCTAACTTTGGCGTTATAACGCCAGACAAATCCCAACGGTCAAATTTCTTGTCCTGGCACTAGATAGCGTTATAACGCTATGTTTTGTACATAACTTAGCGTTATAACGCTACCAGAAAATTGGCACCAACGGTCATAATTTTTGTCCATATTCAAGATAGCGTTATAACGCTATCTTGCGCAGAGTTGCTTTTGGCCAGATTTGAGCCCTATATAAACCTTTCTCCCTCAACAATTGAACTACTGATTATTCTATTCATTCAACACCATTTTTACAGCAACCCTTGAGCTCTAAACCTTAGCCAAATCCTTGCTCTTAGTCTCAAGTTTAATTAGCTAAATCTAATCTAGGGATTATAAAGAGTTGTTTGTTTGAGTGATTGTCTTGTTAAATATTCCAATTAGGAATAGTCTATTTGATTGTGAGTGTGTGTTGCCTTGAGCTCCACCGGAGTGTGCAAGTGAGTTCAAGGAAGTCGGCTCGATTCTCCACCGGTGTGTGTAAGAGAGATAGAGTCCGGCGTCGGGTTAGGGTTGGCGGCTCCACCGGTGTGTGTAAGAGAGCCCCAATTCCGAAGTTGTACGCTAAGCAAGCGAGTTTTTGTTTAGTGGAGCGGACCGGGCTTGTTACCGCAAGAAGCGGGGGCGCCGGGGATCCGGAGACGTAGGCGAGGCATTCGTGCTAGCCGAACTCCGTCAACACGCGATTGAGCTTTTCTCTTCCATTTTCTCTATTTATATTTTCTCAATTCAATTAGTTTAAATTGCTTGAATTGTTTGTGAATTGAATTGAATTGTGCTTGAATTGCTTAATTAGAGAATTAATTAGAATTGCTTGTTGAATTGCATAAATTGAATTGATTGCTATAGTTTGTGAAATTTGCAATTTAGGTTCCTATTTGATTGAACCGATAGAAATTAATTAAATACATAGGCCCCTAGATTCTACACTTGCTTCGTTCTCTCTTAATATTTGTTTTCGTTGAAATTTAAGCAAATGTGATTTTGTTTGTCATTCATTTTTTATTTTTTAATTAAAATGTTTGGCTAGCCCTATGTTATTGAGACGCGCTACTTGTTCACTGTCATGACCTTGATAGGGGGTTAGACAAGACTTATCATAACACTTGTGTGCTTAATTTTGGTAAAAAAACAGGGTACTCAGCTCTTCAGAAGTTGATGATTGTTTGGTCGAAGTCGAGTAAATGCATTCAGTTGGTAATCTTCTATTCTTTCTATGAAGCAGCTTTCCTAATTCCTTTTTATTGTTTTGGGTAGAAAGTGTTGCATCATCAGGATATGTACTTTATGCTTTTGATGGATATAACTGTGTATTTTGTGAAGTGGATGTTGTAAGATGCAATTTATGCGGAAGTTAAAGATTTTGTTCTCATGATTTATATACTCAGTAGCTTTTCATGAGGGTTCAAATGTCATTATTATTGTGGTCCGTGTGTGTGGTTTTTTTCAATGGAATACAAAATCAACTACAATGTATCTGTATTTAGTTTTGTGTCCTCATGTAGCTGAATATCGGCACACTTTAGATTTCCGACTCTTCTTGCTGAAAGATCTCATTCGTTTGTGCTTGTAGAAGCTTGCACCGTCATATGGCTTTGCTGGATTTATGAGGAGCTGCTGCTAAACTTCTGAAGGTTGTCGTCCAGCTACAACTTTATTGGGTGTTGTAGGTCACGGATCTCTTTCAGTTAGTGTTAGAATTTCGACTTTTCTCTTCACGACTGCCTTCATGACGAGTTGGAGTTCGGTATCGCCACCGTTGTTCACCGCTAAGGAGAAATTCATATGGAGTCGGGAAGTAGGGGGTGAAGAGGAAAAGAGGGTGGAAAGAGAAGCCGAGTCGAAACAAGATGTGGCTATCAGAAGAAACCTACGTTCTGTTTCCCTCCTATTTTCCTTCCCGGCATAAATATTTAATGCGTCTCTATTACCAAAATTTATGAGAAAACTTACTTCTTTTTGAAAAAGAAGTAATGTAAATATGTAATACTTAAATGTCATACATAACCAGTGTGCAGTGTCCATAACCAGTTGCCCACTGGTACGATAACGCGGATTTTCTAGAAATAGAACCTGATATTTTATGTGTGACGATTTAGGTCATGTGTGCAGCGGTACACGAGAGAATGAACCGACGAGATTAATGCGACTGAGAACCACATGTCCGGCATCAAAGAAAATAAATGGTAACTCAAAATTTGTTTATTATATTGTTGTTGTATGCAATGCAACCCGGATCTATTTCATTCCATATGAATTCATGCAACCGATCCGAATGGTTGGATGAATGCTTGTGATGACAACATAAAATAAACCCGTTCTACTTTTGGTCTTTTTTATGCGTACGGTCCAGCAGTTGTATTAAAACTTAAAAGAGGTTTGCATGTAATGTAATACTTAAATCAGATTTTCTTTTTCACTTCATTGAATGGAAATAAATGGGTATTTACTATTTAACAGGGAAAATACGTGTGAATAGCAATAAAATGCCACCTCAGGAGCCATCATAGAAAGAGTCAAATAATCATAAATCACTGAATGAAAGTTAGTTAAGTTATTTCATTCTTCACCACTCTTCCCCTTAATTTCATTACAAGTTGGATATTTTTTTCTTCCGAAATTGTTCTCCTTCAGTTAATTTCAAAAGAAAAGATGATATGAACAAGTAGGCGAGGTCCCCAGTCCTGAGTCTTATACCACGGTATGGGTGACGTTTCCATCCAAACTGTCTTTATCCCACGGCCGGTAAATATTTTTCTCTTATCCTTCCTTCTACTTCAATTTGTATTTTCTAATTTCATTTCTGTGTCTAGTTTCTTTTTTTCAGTTGACAAAGGGAACATGGTAACATATATGTACCAACTGCAAATTCCCATCCTCTTCATATGACTCGTCCTGTCCTATGATCTTTAAGAGCTATCAAAAACGAAACCACCAGCAAACCCACAACATTGAAAGTGATGAAGACAACAATGTAGACTACATGTAATGCAAAAAACGAATGCTGTCCATGGAGTATTTATGTAAAGAAAAAGGATGTTTCTATGGATAATTTATGTAAACAAAAAACGATGAACGATGTTCCTTGTATGATTCCGTGGGAGATTTGCAAACAAAGTACAGCGCTTTTTTTAAACTTGTTTTTTCATCAATTTGGTTGAATAAAAGACATTTTTTAACAGGAAATTGACAGAGTTATCTTTTATAACCCACAAACATAGATGTGGTTCAACACATGGGGCTTTATCCTTACAATAACATAACCAGTACATCATACTGGAATTTTACAAGTTGCTTTCTACGTAAGTTAAAAAAGAGGAGTACAACACCAAATAACCTGCTAGTTCTCAGTCTTGCTAACAGTAGAGGTAAACAATACAGGATTTTGGGCATCATCTTTTACAGTTAAACTCAAAACTTCAGGCCGAGAGTAGTGCCCCACCACATCAAAGTCGAATTTGGCTCTCACTATTTCTCCCATATCTGCAAACATTTCAAACAGATGGATGATAACATATACCATGTTTTAAATAGCACTACATTGGGCCAATAAAAGACACATCAGCAATTCTCTTGTTGAAAGAATAATGCTAGCTTACCAGTGGGTCAAAACAAACTAAACTTCACAACATCAATTGACCGTTCAGATAGTTCAATTACAAATTGACAACATTCTCCCTGCATACTGTATTTTGATTCAATAAACAAATTAAAATTACTTGCTTTATGAAAACTGGGCTATTTATTATTATATTATAATGCTAAACCAGGTCATCGAAGTTAATGATCCAGTGAGTCGAGTAATGTAACAGACCCATTAACCTACCAATTGATATACAGACCAGCCTAATGGACCTGTCAGGCCTGGTCAACATGTTCTATCCTAGTTGATCAAATTCTAACATACCTAAGTCAGCAGTGATGAGAGCTTCTCCTTCATAGTTAGGCCCTGCCAGGATATTGCCAGAGGGTGAGATTATGACACTGCCGCCTCTACAGACAATAGTCTCTGGTAAAGGTTCCTCACCTAAGCCAGAAAACATATAATCAGGAGGGGCCGGATAATCCTTCCGCCTACAGAACTGATTTGCCGACAGAACATAGCAACCTCCTTCCAGTGCAATATGTGTCATCGAAGCCTGCCATGTTTCTCTTGCATCAGCAGTTGGTGCACAGTATATCTCAACTCCTGTTAGTACACAGAAAATGAACAACTAAAAATAGAGAGGAAATTTTTGTGCTATACACAGTGGTGTATGTAAAAACTGTGTGGAATAACTAATTTCAATGGTTGGAAATAATAGGAAACTGCCAGCTAACAATTGCATGTTATACCATTGAGATTGAAAAGATAAACACAGTTCAATATTAACGACTTCTCCTATACCACAAACAAACATTTTTCTCAAAGCCAAAGTGAGTTTGGCTTTTTATGCACGGAAAGTAGTTGAACTTGGCTACCTTGGTCATGTAATAAGTTTGTTAATTCAGTGTCAAAACTTTAAGGGCAGTGTTCCTTTTTGCTTGATTTCACCTTCAAAGAAGGTTACAATTGGCAAGAAATTAGTCCATAAAAGGTGACAATGGCAAAGAAAAGATGGGCCTTTTGTAATTTTGTCAAAATATAGTTACATACTAGCATTAATGTAAAATCCACGAAAGAAACAATTTATTTTTAAAACAACCTTTAGCATACAATGCAGTTCTTAAAAGGGGCATTCGATTCTCCCAGCAAATCAAAGCTCCAATCTTTCCAAATGGTGTGTTTACCCTCTCCAGTCCAGTAGGCATTAGCTTGCGGTGCTTCCCAAGGTACTGCCCCTGAGGGTCAAAAAAGAGAACAGTGCAATATAGAGTGTATCCAGCTCTTTCAATTACACCCATTACAAGAAACATGTTATATTTTCCAGCCAATGATGCCAAACGACCCACCTCTGGACCTGAATGATTAATATTTTTAATATCAGATTACTGCACTATAAGACAAATCAATAGGAAAGCTAGCTTAGCATTGAAAAGTAAGAAATGTAGCATCATTGTAAAACACTCAAAGCTTGTCGAATTAAGGAAATCAAAGGACGATGAAGAGACTAAAACACTAAACATTTAAGGATCAGTATCAAGAGCACAGCATAAAGCAACGAAAGGGAATTGGCAGAAATACAACCGTACGATCATGAATTACATTCTGTTGTCTGCATTACCAGGGACATCAATAGCAGAGGCGTAATATTTCCTGAACTCTTCCTTTCCCTTTGGTGGGCGATTACCAATAGCAACCCCGAAAGTAGATCCTCTTGGATAACCCCCGATAAAAGCTTCTGGAAAAACCACCAATTGGGACCCATAGGAAGCAGCTTCTGCTATTAACCTCTCAGCCTTTTCTGCAATTACACAAATTGTGTGTTCGAACTTAATTAAAAGAAAACATATGCACACCAGAAAATTCAAGGATGAACGAGAGCTTAACCCCAAGTGAACTAATTAAGCGACATCCATCAGTACTCTACACTATCATTGCACGTTGAAAGGTCAGGGTGTGTTGCACAAGTCGAAGGGCATCTGGTGGTAGGCAAATGTACCATACGGGCATGTGAAGGTGGTCTTCTCTTGATCCTCGGGATGTATTAGGACTTGGAAGAACCTGCTATAGCTATCGAGGTAGCAAAATAATGTGTATTTGATCAAGCGCTCGAAAAGTTGATCAATGAAATAATGAATGGGTGCGGGAAATGATCCTTTCGAGTACCGACTTGAGTTTTTGGTAATCTATGCACATTTGTCGACCGGTTACAAGTCTTGTTGGGATCAAATCCCATTTTCTCCTTTGACAACAGTCATACCCTCATTCTTTGGCACAACGTGCACCTATAGTTTAATTGTCAATTCAATAACTTAACTTTAGCTAGATTTTAGTATTTCGTGCATCACATTTGTGTTGTCAAGTAGTGCATTATTTGTCCTTGATTGTTTTATTAATCGAACTGTTAACCGTGTAGAGCGATGTTGCTCCATACATTAGTCTAGGAGACGAAGATTGATTTCCTTGTTTGGAAGAAATCAAAGATCGGCTCCGCACTTGTAAATAACACTTGTTTTGATAATGAAATCGGCCCGGAAGAAAGATTTGGTTCTGAAAGACCCATGGACGTAAGCATAGTTGATTGATAGGCCGAATCATGTTACATCGCGTGTTCTTTTTGTTCTCGATTGCTCTTTTTCACTTTCTCTCTCTTTATTACTTTGCTTTTTGTTGATTTGTGATTTACTATATTACTTCAAGAACTAGTTTGCTTTAGCTTTTGGCTAGGTGATTAAGGTCTAAAAACTTTAATTTGAAATTGTAGATTGAAAACGCTTTCGCTTAGTAATTTGACCTTAGTCTTGCGCATTAAACCCCAATCCTAATTCTAACACACGTTGCCTCAGTGCATTGCTCATCTCAAGGATTACCAATTTGCTTGTAACTCACTAATTATTTCTTTTTTTATATTTTTTTGGCGTAAATCTAGAAAAGTATATGGGAGGAAAATGTGCAGGACCATGTTAAGATTTCATAAGGAAACTGTGTTGAATTGTATGATTTACTGATTTGTCATGTTATTAAAGATGATCATTTGATTAAAGATGCAATGGTGCATTGATTTTTCATGTTAGCTTGACACTTCGCTTAAGTTATGTATATATAGAAAATAGTGGTATTGTGATTATCGATCGCTTTATCGTCGCTATACCGCTAAACGCTAAATAATTTATGTACCGCTGTAGATCGTTATACACTATTTAGGACCTTGATAGTGTTAATTGTTAATATTTCTATTTACGTGTAATTTCTAACAAATTATGAACATCAATTAATATATTTTTATATTTTATTAATTTTGATAGTATAACTTTTAATTTTGTATTTTAAATACTTATATTTAATATACATATATGTATATTTATTAATGATAAATGTATATTTTATTTAATATATGTAATCGAATTCGTATTTGTAAAATCCGTAAAATTACGAGCAAATTAAAAACCATTATCAATAATAAAAATTTACGAGTTTTATAAAGAAACATTTAATTATAAATATAAATGATGAACATGAAAAAAAATATAATAAAATAAAATAAAAAATGAATAATTACACAATAATAAAATTTATACAACATTAAAGTTAATTATAATTTAATAAATCATGTATCAATAAATAAAATAATGTGAATGATAGATAAGATATTAACAATAAATGAATAATGAATAACATAAATAAATTAAAGAGGACCATACATGTGTACGAATATAGTTGAAATCAAATTTTGTAAACAACACAAACATTTGCATTAACTTGTATTTAAATAAAAATAGGACATATGCTTAGAATACAAAGATGGATAAAATTTACAAATTAACAAAAGTGTACCTAAGGAATTCAAATTTTTTTACATAATCAAATTTTGGAGTGAATTAAAAAAACAACAACAGACAAGTATGTACTTAATAAAAAATCACCAAATTTTTAATGCATAAATATGTTGATTATATTTATGGCTGCAAAATTTAAATAAATTGGCATGCTTAAGCTAAAATTAGCAACACAAATAAAATCCTAACTAAATTCAATACGTATAATGAGTCAACTGACCCGTTGGGTCACGTTTGGCACTGGCAATGATAAGCCACACGAGATCAAGCACTAAGGGCGCTATATAAGCAATCCCACTGCCTCCTTTAGCAACCCCTAGATCCTTTCTGCCTAGGGACTGTAAGGCGGGTTAAGGGGGTTACCCGTTTGGGTCATGAATCCTTGATGGCAGTGAACGATTACAAACATAACCATGAAAAAAGGGCCACAAAGTAACCCTTCGATACACCCAAGGCAACCTCGATCTTATCCCTCCTCTCTCTCTCTTTCTCTCACGCGCGACCTCTCATTTCTTTATGTCATCTCTCTCTCCCTTAGGTCTCTTCCTGGCATTCTCTGACCTCTCTCATGTCCCCTCAACCCCCACTATTTCGCCTCTCTGGCACGATTTCGTCGTCCAGGCTGTCAAATCGACACTCGAGTGCCTGGCTTGTTAGACCGTTGAGGTCATCGTGTTCTACCCTGGCTTATTGCCATCTCGAACCCCTCTGGCACATCGATTCTCTCGACCAATCGCCAAGCATGCAGCCCACTGAGCATAGCCTCCCTTCTTGCTATATAATACCTCGCCATGCCTCCTTTTCGACTTTCTCGTTGGTTCCTCATGTGCTGAGAATAGCTTTAACAATTTGTAAGTTCAGAGAAAGAAAACAAAATAATTTTGAATTAAGATCGAGGGAGGGCTGAAGGCTAGCTTGGTGGTGCTTGGTCTATATCACTTTCGGATCTGCCTCATTTCCTTCTTTCTGGTAATACACAAAACCCTAAGCACGGTCGATTGTTTTTGTTCTTTGTTCGTTGTGTTGTGTGTAGTGGTTTTACTTTGTGTTGCTTGCTGCTATATATGTGCTTGCTTGTGCTATGCTATGATGCTTGATTTCTTTTGTGATCTGATTAATGTGATGTTTCCAGTAAATGAATTTCGAACTGTGTTAGGAATTAGGCATACTGGCCAAGCATTTAACGAGGGGGTTAGATTTATGCACCCTTAGGGTTACTGATTCTGTGACAGGTGTGATTAATTATGGGGATGACCCTAGATTTTGGGAAGATTTCTGATATTACTTGAAATGTGCACAATGAGGGCTTTGAACTGACTTGGTGGAACTATTTGCTTGATTTGGGTCTAATCTGAACTGCTACAGGTTTTATTTTGGTACTGGGTTTTCTGGCACCCATTTCTGGACTATAGGTGTGTATATGTGCGATGCTTGTCAGAATCTTGTTATAATTGTGCTGCCTGATTTACCGGTGTCCTTACCAGCCCCTTTCCTCTTTGTTTGCTGCTACACTGGTTTACCAGCACTAGTGCAACTGAGACCTGTGCTAGGCTTTGATGTTTTACGAGAGTGTGTGTTGTTTGAAGCCACTCCTATTGCCCAGGGCGTTTCGTTCTGGAACTCAGAATTCGTTTATGTTTGGATGGCGGCTGAATACGAGACCCGCATAAACAAAATCCTTAGATTTGGCGGCTTGATTACGAGACCCGTCTAAGGGAGCGAATCCCTGTGTCTACAACCGGGACTTTCATTTCTGGGTGATTGATTGAAAAAGTACATATTATATGTATAGCTATTATCCTTTCAGATTCATTTTGGGTTTCTTATACGCATGTATTTCCGACGATTAGAATTCCTGTGTGTAGGCTAACTAGAAGTCTGGTAAATTTATTAAAAATGAATCATTTAGATAGGTTAAAAATATTTATTAATATTCCAAGTGTTGGCTTGGGTTCCACCTTAGAGAAAGGTATTAATTCAAAGGCTGGACCTTAATCTGCACTGAGATTTATTTCTCACGGTTCCACGGTGGTTGTGGGGTCCAGGTGAGGAGACCCTTTTGGATGTCCTGAGGAGAGCGCTAGAATGGAGTTTCCCCGACGTCTATCGTTTTGATAGTTTCTTTTCCTTGCTTATTTCCCCGTTCCGTTAGTATTTGTAGTAGGTTAGTGAGGATCGGTCTTACGATCTTTGGTGAGACCGTACTCTTATGTATGTATTTTTATTTTTCTTTGCTTCCGTTGTACTCTTGTAAATAGACGTTGGTGTTATATATATGACTTTTTGGACATCTTTGTAATGTGTGTAAATGTGGGTGTCACTTTTTTTTTATATATTAGTTAACCCGTAAGATATTTTACTACCTCAATTTAAGCCTTTCGTGTACTTGAAAGTAAGTACACGTGGTCGGATTTGCACCCTTAAGTTAGTAATATTTTCTGGAGTGTGACATCCTTCGGTGGTATCAGAGTGTGATTGATAAAATCGTATTGAGACACGAGATCAATCATGTAAACTAATCATTACCACTCGCTTTCAAGGCTGAAGTTAGTATGAACACACACAACAATACATGATATTCGCATTAGGTCTGATTGAGGGTAGGTCTAAGATTTAAGGCAAACTGATCGTAGGATAGTACTTCGTCTATGCCATGACTTCTACAAAACCAATAACCTTATATACAGATTTAAGCACTAAGTATAATAATAACAATATTAAGAGGAAATATAAGAAAACTATTCTGAGTTAAAATTTTCATCTTTACAGTTCTTCGATCTCTCATCATGACTCGGTCACGTGGCTCTCACCCTCATCAGTAGCAGACCACCTCAGCTCCACATCCCCATGATCCTCGATTCTGAGCCCCTCTAGATCCATACACCTTATTTCCACTCGCTCACGTAGAGGCGCGTGCTGCGGACATCCCCGATACCGCCAGCTCTGCACCCGCACCACACACAGCACCGGGTTGACAGACCCTCGATCTTCCCCCACCTCATGTCCGAAGTTATTTGCTGCTTGGGGGAGAGAGGAGAATATTACACCTGGTTGTGGCATCGGAGGAGTGCCTGCAGGGGGGAGGGGTGTTTGGGGAGGCCTTCCTCTGGGTGTACGAGGGATCGATTCAGAGGGAGGCTGATCAGGAGACACACGAGCTTCCCCGGGCGAATGCATGGAAGGTTGCGATTGTGCTATCCACGAGTCAACCAAGATCGGTGTCCCGTTGTCTCTTCCTCCCACCAATCATTTCTTCCCCTTCTATTGGTGGTTCCGCCATTAAGTAACCTAGCTATGAGAATGAGAGTCGAAAGGGTATTTGTCCCCACGGTCACTGATACCTTATAGAATTTCTTCATTTAAACATTTTCATAATTTTTCCTACTCTTCGAAATGTTGCGTGTTTATACCTTATGAAAAATGTTCTGTATATACCAATATTGATACCGACTATCGATACCGATGTTATTATGCACATTTAGTTGAGTTACTATGCATATTATTTGAGTTATTATGCATGTTATTTCATGTTATTTTTGTATTGAAAAAATTATTATGCATGTTAACAAAATAATGTGCATAATAATTCAAATAAGATACAAAATTATTTCAATACAAAAATATAATGCATAATAACTCAAATAATGTGCATAATAACCCAACTAAATATACATAGTAACATCGATATCGATAGTCGGTATCAATATTAATATCTACAAATCAACTCTCATACGTTATTGCATGTTAATATCTTTTGAAATAACAGAACATATCCGTTTTCATAGAAAATATATCCCAAGCAACAGAACGTTGTGTAAATAGAAATTCTACTCCCATTTTTATTCTAGAAATAGAAAATTGTGATTTTTACTTTATTCTACTCTCAACGAGGCAATTATCGATATCACTAAATAAAGTATTAATTGTTGAGGCCACACTTAAATTAGCTTCCCTCTTCCCGGTTATATAAACTGAAGAACGAAAAGATTCACGCACATCATCACAATTCACAGTTTCACACACACCTAAAGGCTAAAGGGTAAAGGCTAAAAGCCACCGAATATCCGCTGTTCATTCCCAGACCCACGACGCTGCCGCGTGCTCCAAAAGCGACCAATATATCATCCAGCAAGCATCCGTTTCGTGCGACCTGCGCCTGCTTGTTGCTATCAAAGTATCGACTCGCGATCATCTTCCATGGACCCGGTCTCCACTGTGGTGAGCATATCTTCCCTTTCACTGACACTGGGCCTCGCCGTTTTATGGACCGCTACTCAGTGGTCCTTTGTACTTGGAATTATAATAATTTCGTCAGATTATTTACCTAAATGTTTCTCATTGCTCTATGGAGAATCGAAGATCGAATTAAAACGAAACCAAGTCCCCAAAAATTATAATTATTGGGGACAGTCCAGCTATCTTTTTCTGACGCGGTCAAAGTAGAAGCTTAACAGAATTATCATTACTGTTTGCCTGTTCGGCACTTTCTTATCATTTAGGATTAGAATAAAATTGTTATTAACATTCTTATCATTTAGTATATAAATATAAATAATTGCAAAAAGTAGGTAAACCGAAATACCTAATACACGAGGTCTACCAAGTAAATTCTCCCCAATGCAAATTATGCAATTCCCCTCTCCTCCTCCATCACCTCTTCCTTCCAAGTTCCAAGGAAGCGGCAAGCGCAGTCGATTAACCCACTACTCTAGGCTCTAGGCTCTAGCCGTCTAGCGCACATGCTAACTTGCGCATGTAGCCCTCCATTACACTAAAATGTCATAGAAATACAAAATTTCACCCCGGCCCCGGCTACTTTTCTTTTTCCGGATTTGACTGGTAGATAGTTTGCTAAATAAAAATCTTATTTTCTCGTTTTATGGGAGAGAAGACTAGTGGCGAATTGGACTCGTCCAAACCCGTTTCTGACCCCGCACCTTCTGCTCCAGCTCCAGCTTCCGATTCGACTCAAATGGCGATTTCGATACCTCGGGATGCTGAAGAAGCAGATGCTAACCCTAGCGATTCGGAATCTAGCCCATCTTGGTTTACTCCCAAGAGGTGAGTGAACATTGTACTGTTACTAAGAGAATTTTTGCTACAAATGTTGCTTTCTCTTTTTTCTTTTCTTTTATTTGTGCAGTGCGAATTAAAATTTTGTTGTAGAGCATGAAATTGTTACCTCGTTTGGTTATGATTGTTTTATGCCCAAATGCGGGGCCTATTCAATTCTTAAAAAGACATTATTGAATTTAACTAATTTTTAAGGAACCATCTGATGCTTTTTTATGTGAGTTTTGTTGCTGGAATTCTTGTCCAGTAGTCAAGCGTAAGAAAGTAAGCTTGCTTCCTTAAGGTAGAATTATTGTCGCTTGTGATATGTATTTCTGACTGGAGATGTGATTGTTGAATATCATGCTTATGGGATGAATTGTTTGCAACAAGGCCCATTCTAGACAATACTTACTTTTGAGTTACAGATTCAACTCTAGTCTAATAAGACAAACACTTCCTGTAAATTTTCCCCTTAAACTGAAATTGCAGTTCCCGGGTTTTATTTCAATTTGGTTTGTTCGGCCGTCTGGTACCAAAATTAATTCTCATGACCTAGAATTAAATAATTAAATTTTAGAGTCACATAACTTGTTTGAAATTCCTGGATATAACATTATTTCATGGGTCAATATCTCGAGCCAGATATATGGATTGCTAATTTCTTTTTTATTTTCGCTCCAGATTACTCTTGATATTTTGCATAATTAATATGCTAAACTATCTTGATCGAGGAACAATTGCAAGTAATGGTGTAAATGGGAGTCGCAAAAGTTGTACACCTAGTGGCACTTGCACTTCTGGATCTGGCATTCAGTGAGTTCTTTATCTTGTTAATAATGTCTTAACAGCTTTCTGTAGTAAAGATATTATATCTGAATTGTTCTGTTACATGATTAAACCTTCAAAAAAATCTTATTGTGTAAAGGAAGAAAACAAGGCCCTGTGATTGGTTCTCTGTTATTGCAACATCATGTGATAATTGCCGCCTTCTATTACATGCTGGCATTTCACTTGTGTACATATTTTTTATCGCTGATGATCATCACTTCTAGTAATTTTGTGTCGTTACATTCCTTGCCTATCTTATCAACTTTTTTAATTATAGGGGGGACTTCAACCTGAATAACTTTGAAGATGGAGTATTGTCGTCTGCCTTCATGGTTGGGTTGCTTATTGCTTCCCCAATATTTGCATCCTTGGCAAAAGTGTTAGCCGTTTTTCGCCATCTTTCTAGAAATTTCACTTTTATGGATATGGGTCCATTTTGTGATAAATAAAGTACTAAATGATTTCTCATTGATGTTAAGCTTTTTCTCTGTTTAAAGTTTAAACTTCTAAGTCCCATTATCAAGTTTGGCAATGTTACTAAATTCAAATTTGCTGGCCCAAACTTTAGTTTTGTTACAATCCTTTCAACTTGGAAGTAACTTGTAACATTCTTTATGTCACTGCATTAATAAAATTTTCGTTTTTTCTCCTTTTGTAGTCACAATCCTTTCAGGCTTATTGGAGTAGGGTTATTAGTATGGACCATTGCCACGGCTGGCTGTGGTTGTTCATTTGACTTCTGGTCGATTACGATTTGCCGCATGTAAGTGTTCTTTTATGGGCAAATGCTTAACATGTATTTTAATCAATTGATCTTTATGTTCATTTTGTTTTCTGAATTTAGGCTGGTTGGTGTTGGTGAAGCTTCATTTATTAGTCTTGCTGCTCCCTTCATTGACGATAATGCCCCCCCTGCTCAAGTTTGTACCTTTTTCCAACAATATTGTTTACTTTGGAATTGAAAAAGAAAAGAATCAAAACAAGTTTCTTAGATATCCTTTTGCTTAATCACCTTCTATCTATCTGTATCATTATGTATTTATGATGATCCTCAACCGCCCCATGTTTGGTAGAATTAACTAGTGGCAACATCTTGGGTTTAAGAGATACTGAACTAAATAGGGAAAACTGTGGATTTTTTGTTCGTACACACAAGTAAATAACTGAATATACTATGAATTCAAAAGATCAGATCTTTTTAGTTATATTAACATTTCAAGTAATGTTAACTTTTTTTGATATATCCAAAATTCCAAATCATATAGTGATTGTTTATCTGTTACAGAAATTAAAATTTCCCCAAATGTATTTCTCAGAAAACAGCTTGGCTTGCAGTCTTCTACATGTGCATACCAACAGGCATAGCAGTTGGTTATGTTTATGGTGGTTTGGTAAGTTCATTTGTGATAGATTTTACTCTCTCGCTCTCTTTCCTTTTTGGCTTTTGTCTGATGTGACATAATATTACTATATGTATAATGCATGAAGTTTATTTCACTAAAATATAATTATTTCATCGAAAAGAACTTCTGATTTGCATTGACATATTTTTGTTTATATTGTTTATAATCTAAATTAAGTGATCACATTTTCTTCTTTGTTATAAAAAAAATGATATATCAGGTAGGTGCACATCTTCACTGGCGAGCAGCATTCTGGGGAGAATCCATTTTGATGCTCCCATTTGCTATTTTGGGATTTATCATTAAGCCACTGCAACTGAAAGGTTTAGCCTTTTTTCTTTTTAATTTTTTAATTCAATTCTTATGGATTCTTTTTCTTCCCGCTTTTAACTGATACAAAAAGCTGTATCATTGATCTTATTTCTAGGGTTTGGTTTGTCTTCTTCAACAACTGCAACCGACAATGTAGATGCTGTTGATGGTACAGTTTAGGAAATTCTCTTTTGGATTGTTGACAATGACTTTCTTGACCACCATAATTGAATATTTTATTATTCATTTATTTAATTTTCTTTTCAGATGGCAATGAGGAGGTAGAGAAACAATCAGCACAATCAAAGAACTCTTCCCTGTATGTTTATCTGTGTATTTAGAATGTTAATGTCTTCCTTTCTGTTTTCTTGCATAGTATTTATCTATTGGTTACATCTAACTGTTAGGTCGGAGTATGTCAAGAGGTTTTGGACCCAGGCTGCACGTTTTGGGAAGGACTTGAAAGCTCTTTTATCTGAAAAGGTCTATGTTGTTAATGTTTTAGGTACATTTCTCTCCTCTCCGGTTTTAGGCAGTAACTCCCACAAGTTTTATGTTCCTACAATTTGGTTATTTTTCTTTCAAATATTCATTCTTCTCTAGGTTACATTGCGTACAACTTCGTCATTGGAGCTTATTCTTACTGGGGTCCAAAGGCTGGTTATGATATTTATCATATGGTAACTCTCCTTTTGGCAAAAATATTAGAGTGCTAAACTGTTTTTTTGGAATTTTCTTAATTAAATGCTCTACCTCCTTTGCCAATATGACATTTAGGGCCTGTTCGGTTGTAAAAAAATTCTGGGGAATGGAAATGATGGGAGTGGGTATCTCTCTTTTCATCTCCTTAGTCCCAACACACCTGGGAAAACAAATATCGTCTCCGACTGAATTGTTATTGTCACATAATTTTACACGTATGTTGGTGATTCCCAAGGGTTTGTGACTTTGTGTACCCTGCCCACTAGAAAAAAGTAGCCGGCCGAACGTTTCATGGATAGAATTTCCTATTTGATTATAATACCCATATTTTCTCAAGAGTATCCGAACACACCCTTATTGATTTGTATATACCTGGTTTAAAAATTGAAAGAACTTGCTTTATGGGTCAAAGTAGTGGCGAAAGAAGTTTATCATCTTCATCTTTATACATGTTGTAATATTTGGAAGTGCTTATTTTTTCTCAGAGCAATGCGGATATCATGTTCGGTGGGATAACAATAGTCTGTGGAATTTTTGGCACACTGGCTGGTGGACTTGTCCTTGATAAAATGGAATCTACAATTTCAAATGCTTTCAAGGTATATTTATTTGTAAATTAGTATATTGGAAGTGGTGTTCACAAGTTATTCAGTTATATAATTTTGATGTATTTCATTTTTTATTTTACTCTTCTAGCTTCTTTCTGGTGCTACTTTTCTCGGGGCTATATTTTGTTTCAGCGCATTTTGCTTCAAAAGTCTTTACGGGTTTATTCCTTTCTTTGCCATTGGGGAGCTGCTAGTCTTTGCTACTCAGGTATTGCAATATGTTGATAATGTATCTATATTTCTCACTTTTGCAAATTAGAGAAAAACAATAGAAGAAAAAAAAATTGAAAAAAGTAGAAGCTTCTTGCCCTTCTTTTTTCTTCTTTTGCACCTGCTCAGTAAGTATGACATATTACCAATGCATCCCTCAGCACCTTTCTGCTAAGATCTATGAACTTGTGTAGGGCCCAGTGAACTACATATGCCTGCATTGTGTAAAACCAAGCTTAAGGCCTCTATCTATGGCAATGTCAACTGTTTCGATCCACATATTTGGTGATGTGCCGTCTTCACCGCTTGTTGGAGTTCTTCAGGTTTGCAAACAAGATTCAGATCGCTATTTCAAGTACTTTTGTCTTGGTAGGATATTATTTTTTTTTAACAAATTTGATTGCTTCATTTTATTAATTAGGATGCTATCGACAACTGGAGAGAGACTGCACTTATATTGACATCTATTCTCTTCATTGCTGCTATTGTATGGTTTATTGGTAATACTTCTGTCTCGACATTGTTACCTTTGGCACATGCAACACTTCTCGTGAAAAAATATCCTACATAATACCCCTATTATGTTGGACACTATAATTTGAGAATGGAATGGGTCCAGAGTGCTACTTCTCATGAAACATGTATACTACATGGTACCCTACCACACTGGACACTATCATTTGCTAATATCGCATTGGAGTGGAGTACTGAGTTACTGACTATAAGAACCTGACACACAAAAAAAGGATCCTATAATATTTGTTGTATATGCCCCCATCCTAACTGGCAGTATCAATATGCAACATTGATGCATATTGTAAGCCGTCTACAGTCTATGATATGCCGTTGAGCTATTTTCCGAAAGAGAGATCTTGTGTTGAAAATTTAATTAGAATAAATTGTTCCTTTTCAGTCTTGTGTTTTCAGTCCTTGAAAAGAATCATCATTTAGAGAACTAAGGAAAAATTAAGGGAGTGTAAAAGAAATATTCCACATGAGTTGTTATTTGTTAAGAGTAAAGGGAATAATTCCCCACTGGTTTTGAAAATAGATTCATCCTCAATTATGATAGGGTTGCGACAAAATTTTATAAATTGCAGCATTTCCTTGTGGAGAATTTTCTATGCTATTCATTACCAAATTGAGAAATGCATGACAATTTCTCCATTCACATATAAGAAACCTGAGTACTATTTCACTTTTGTTCTTAGGTATATTTTTTCATAGTGTGGATCATTTTGATGAAGAGAGTGAGCATGACGTTCCTGTGGTTGAGAGGTCAAATCTTAGGCCACTACTTAATAATGGAAATACAGAGGCACCATAATAATCTGTATAATAATACAAGTTCTCATTTTTTTATCTGACAATTGTTGATTGGAATGTACTAATGTAGCCTAGATTAGTTGTACGTTTCTTTGATAGTGTTTGGCAAAAATCTTCTTGAAGAGAAAAATGCAAGTTATGTTTCTTTATCCGCAGCACTATTTATTGTACTTATGTATAGACGGAACTTCGCTAATTTTATCGAGTGTTACCTTGTTTGTAAATTATGAAAAATGAAAAAAATATTGGGGTTGGTGAGATTGTTTTGGGAAAAATGTTAGTGTTTGGAAATTATTAATAATTGCTTGCCCTCATACAAAAGTATCCTTGATTATAAATGGATAACAACTCGATACTTACTTTTGAACTCACATGCTCATGGCTTCTAATTTATCAATTGAATGGTTCTCAACGTTTCGGTAAAGCCAAAGAATTACCTCAAAACCAGGATTACTTGATTCCTCAGGGGAAGGATCTTATAGCTAAACCCTTACTCAATACAAATTCAATACCTACTTTACCAAAACCATTTCCTTCTCATCTTTCTACATGGCCTCCTGAAAATCAAAATCATGCCCCTCAAAGACAGCTAAACACTCAACCACAAGGAGCACCACAACCAAAACAGATTACGGCTAAAACTAACAATAAACCAAAGAGAAAGAAACACTAGGTAGCACAAGATAAAATAGGGATACAAAATAATAACAATTCAGGCATAGCTAAACTTATAGTAGCAACTCAACCTATAAAATCAAGTGAAAAAGGCAAGGAAAAGAAGATTAATGAAGTAGAGGATACATAAAGAAATCTAATGAAATTAGAGATAAAAGCACTTAGGAAGCAATTGTCTTGGCTAAGTGAAAAGGCAAAAGACAATTTCATTGGAAAAGAAAAAGATCAACTAGATGGGGAGGGGGAGTGCAGCTATTCTCAGAGATCACTGGGAGACGAACATCCCACACCATCTAACAATGTTCACTTGGATACAGAAATAGACAACAACATTTCAAACTCCAACACTGAAAGCAAGGGAACTATTCCTAAACAATCATTAGTTAAAATGGCCCAAATGGTAGCTAACAAAGCTACTAAAAAAAAGCAACCATAATAGCACTAGTTCAGACCACAAGAAAGAAGTTGACACAAGGGCAAACCTGTCTTCTTCAACAACCACCTCAGGCAACAAAGGAACGCAAGCTATACTAGCTGAAACACTCTCACAAATGAGAGCAACATCACTTGGCTTTTATATTTGAATGTCAAGTCCATAAACTGCCATTTAAATACTTAGGGCTTACACTTCATTGGAAAAGACCTAACATGATAGAATGGCAGAAAATAATAGATAAGATTCAACAAAAATTATCAACATGGCAAGGCAAAATGCTATCTATCGGGAGAAGGTTAATTATGTTGAATGCAGTCCTATCTGCAATACCAATATATTATATTTCTCTTTTCAAAATACCTAAATGGGTTATCAATAAAATAGACCAGATCATAAAGAGATTTTTATGGGCAGGGGTATACTATATAAAAAAGAAATATTATTTGGTTAAATGGGAAATATTGTGTAAAGAAAAAGAATTTGGGGGATGAGACATAAAAAATATACAACACATGAATTTAGCACTCATTTGCAAATGGGGGTGGAAATACATATATTCTGAACAAAAACGCCTTTGGAAAGAAATTATTCAAATTAAATATGGGACATTTAGCATTCATAGCAAAAAAAAACAAACTATTCAAATTTTTAGGGAGATGTCTCCTCACTATATAAATTTATTTAGCTAGACTCAACTAGAATCATAGGCAATGGGAAGGAGGTTAACTTTTGATTTGATGATTGGAGAAACCAGAGTGCAATGTGCATACATTTTCCCTTGATTTTTGAAAAAAACAAAAAGCAAAATGTTTCTCTGGCTCAAGTGCATAATAGGGGCAACACACAACTATATTTGACAAGGGGTAACAGTAATGCAATTAAGAAAGATGGAATTAGAGGATATTCTTAGGACAATACATCTGAATAATGAAGAAGATACAGCTATTTGGTTATGGGATAAATCAAAACAATACACAGTGACATCAATGTATAAATTCCTAAATCACAGTGGAATTACTTTTAACATTCATAAATTTGTCTGGGGACTGAAATGCCCTTTGAAGTGTAAATTACTCTTATGGTTGACAATCAACAATAAAATTCTCACCAAAGATAATTTGATCAAAAGAAAATGACAAGGAGACAGTAAATGTATGTTTTGTAATCAAAATGAATCAGTAGATCACCTTTTTATCACTATGAAATTAGTCAAAGTTTTTGGACTAAAGTGATAAATCACAGGGGCACAAGTAATGATATCAATTTCACATCTATACCAGATTTATGAAACTCCATAACCTCTCTAAATTCAAAGGAACTTCAGTTTTGAAGTAATTTATTAGCTTCTCTAACATGGTTCCTTTGGAATGAGAGAAATTCATAATTTTTTAATAACAACCACAGAGATGCTAAATCAGTGTACATGTCAATATTGCATCATTTCTCACTTTGGTCAGGGATCTCTACACCGTTGGCACAGAAATTTGCAGCTAGGAGGGAGCAAAACATGGAGATTGAACATGCTGACCCACCAGACCCCAATGGCACATCAGTACCAAATGTGACAGATAGTGAATCAGAGGGGTAGAGAAAAAAAAAATCAGCAATATTAGGAGGAAAGCAAGAACAAGCTCAAGTAGAGAGATTTGATTTTTTGTTTTCTGTTAAAATTTTGTATAAACTGAGCATTTGTTAGATTCTAATGGTTGGTACCGAAAAATTCAGGGTGGTACCGAGCAGGGCATACAAGGTGCCAAGCATGGTTAGTTGTATGCTATATAGTTTCAGATTTGTTCTTTATTTTTACTGAGTATTAATCTCTATACTCGGACAATTGTAAAAGATACATTTGTTTTTTGAAAAGTAATGAAAATCGGCAGCCCATCTTGGATTTTGTTTTTGTCAAAAAAAAAAAAAAGATAATACTAGACTATCTTAAAATCATTAAATAATGTTACTCCCAACTTAAAAGTATTTAATGCTATTTTGTTTGATACATTAAACCGCTTAAAATAACTAAATAAATTTTACTTCATCTTAAAACCTTTTAACACTATTCCATTTGATAAATTAAACCCTCATAAAATATCCAAATGAAGTTATTAATTTAGTGACAAAAAACAAATAATTTTGTATAGAAAAGACATTTGATATCTAAAATAGGGAATCAGGCCCTGATTTTTATCCTTGGAAAAAAAAGAAACCTCTAGTTGAAGGAAGTTCAGAAAATGCTAGAAGATTGGGCCAGATCACTAGTACAGAGGCCCAACTGGCGGCCTCTGAGACGGCTAGCAAAGAGAAACAGAGGGAACTCGTCGGCATCATCTCTCGGTGTAGGAAAGAAATAGGCGAAATTATGGAAGGGGAAAAACCAGAGAAAGAGAAAGAGAAGCAAGCTACGGATATCGAAGGGTCCGCAAAGATCCATGAATTAGGTGAAGCTTTGGAACTTTTTTTCTCGTTTGACAGTTAATAGCCTGGTTATGTGGGATTTTTTGAGGTTGTATTCAGCTGTGATTTGATATTTTTTTTCTCAATTACAACTTTGATGAAGGAGAAATTATGAGTTACTGCAGATTTTAAGTGTTTGTAATTGTTAACATGGGTTTTTTCCTGGTTGATTAAGCAAAACTGTTATTTTGGGGGATAAAAGCAATTTGTCTTTTTTTTGTACTGCTATACTTTAGGAATGTGCAAAGGAGGAAAAATAAATTATTCAACATTGCTAAAAGATATGTTCTCTTCCTTGAGAAGTTGCAATTCTTCCTCTGAACATTCATCTTTTCTTTTCAATTTGGAAATTCTCTTTATTTCCGGACTTATCATTAATTAGATTTTATGGGTTCTTGTAGTTTCAGTGATGATGAAATAGATTACTCACTTGAGCCTGAATTTTATGATCCAAAACTTGATAACGTGGATGAGTTATGGGTTAATAAACAAAGAAAAAGCTGAAGTTCAGATGCTGTTCTGACTTCTGAGCTGCCCCGTATGTTTCACCACCCTTTGCTTGGATTGTCAGAGGTAATTATCTGAATTCTTATTTTAGGGGCAGCTATTTGGTGTACTTCTAACTCTTCTTTCAAGTTAGAAACTTGCAAAGGAAAATATACTGTGATTGCATTAGAATCCTTCAGTCTCAGTATGGAGAGAAGCCCTGCTACTATATTGCAGATTTATAAAGTAAACCCTACTTACGTTCTTTCAAAATAGTTAAAACTACACATTGAAAGGAGAAGTAAAATTCAATGACATCGAACATGATTTCATGTGGAATTTCTGTCCATATTTTGATAGTACATCTAGAATTCTAGATTAAACTTTAATGTTCTGCCCTGAGGTATTTGTGCTTTTAGGCATATCAATAAGGGCTTATATTTTAATTTTTTCCCCAAATGGGTATCCCTGGTGATGTCATCATAGTTAAATCATTTTGATTGTAAGCTGTTGCCTGTTGGATAAATCTCTCTGCTAATAAAGAATTTTGTATTAACTGGAAAGAGAAGTTCTTCCTGCATTGTTTCTTATCATAAGGTTTAGGGTTTATAAAAGTTAAAACCCTAATTTTGATCAATATAGGGTCCTTAATTAGGATCTTATCTTCTGTAAAACTCAGAAAATTGGTTCATATTTTATAATTTTTTGGCCTTCTCACGTAAAGCAATTTCTTTTCTTTTTAATTCATTAGGCATGAGAAGTATGTCATACAGTACAGGGCCATGTTTGTACGCAACTGCACTGTGAGAACTGATCAGATATTAAGAGAAGGGAAACAACAGAAAAAACCAAAGCGAAAGAGAAACAAGAAGGCAGGCTCTGATTCAGGTTTGTCAGAACCCAAAGAACATGATGATGGCCCAACTTACCGGCCTGTGTGCTGCTTGATTTGCTCAACTGAGGTTGGAGTGGTAGATGAAGAAGAGGTTTACCATTTCTTCATTGTTATTCCTAGTAATTCCTGAGGGTTTTGTAGTTTACAGAGACTATATGTTGTCTTAATTTGCATAGGATATAATATTTCATAAATTGGGTGGTGTTGTTGTCGCTAGCAAGTTGTTTGAGCAGTTCTTTAGAGTACATTACATTATTACTTTTTGACCTCTGAAGCTCTTATGAATCTACAATTGCAATTAGCCCCATTTTGGATTCTCCCTGGATTTTAAAATTAAAAAAAAGAATAAGGGATTCAATATTTTGGTCAATGAGGTAGAAGTCACCTTTGTTGAAAGGTATGAGAGCATCAATCAAATGATTAATATCATAGTGAGTGGGTCAGTGGGTCTGGACCTGGTGGTGTAGGTATGAATGTTTTGGAGTATAATGGGAAGTTAAAACTTCAGTGAAGAATGAGTAACCCCAGTTATTTTGTGGGTCATTTGTTTAGACGAGATACCTTGAGTCTAATTCTGAAAACATATTGCCTTTATTTCAAAAGATGTAAACTTTTTGCCAAGATGGATTAATGATTATTGTGCTAGATGCCAATTGCATCAGTTAGGCTTTGTAACATTTGTAACAGTACAGTGAGAGCCCAGCTGGTAGCGGGACCATTGTTTTATTTTGTGCTTTATTTTTCCTTGTAGCTAGGTTTATTCTGAAATTTAATCACCATTCAATTCACCAGGACGGTGTGCTAAGGAAATAGGTTCGGTACATTAGGAATTTATGATATTAATTAGAGGTACGGTCACCTTTCTTTGACAATTATACGTATGTAGCTATGTATAAAAAGTCCTTAACAAAACCAAGTCCTGAGCAGAACTATACAATATATTATATATAATTTAGCAGATTCAAGCACCAGCGGTGGACAGGAAATCTTTTTAAAAAGCAGGCCAGTTTCACATTTACTGTAGCTTGAAAATGATGTAATCGGAATCAAGTTGCATCAGATCACACAGCAAGAATATTACCAATTACCATGCAAAAGAACTGTGCTCGTGGAGAGCAAGTTGCAGTGCAGTACCGATATATTATTGCGGGGTAAATCTGTACTGGTAATGCATGTGTGAATATGATATCACTGCTCAGCACAACAATGCTAAAGGCTTTTGTCAAAAGTGGTTCTGAAATGGAGACAACGGCTCAGAAAAGCACTGTTGGTTGGTTGCTTGGTGCATTGGATTTTTGCTTGACCCTTGACTCTTTTCTCTCTCTCACTAGTGACTAGATGTGTAGAAATATGATAAAGCGACCTTAACAGAACCCAATGAGAAAACATTGAAAGCGATTTATAGGATAAACCAAACCTTGCTTAAACTAGTCACTAGTCTCCAGAGTGTCACCTTACAATGCTCTCGTGCTATGCTTTCTCCCACTAGAGAGTTCCTACTGTACACCCCATCTTTTCCTTTTTTCCCCTTTTACTTGCTTCATGAAATGATTTCGGCTTTTGAAATATTACTTGCTTCATGATAAATCCTTTTAGTCTTTGCTTCTGATAGGTTAACTACAACATTTTTCTAACAGTATCTTGTTTTGGTCCAATATTTGTTTTATCATTTAATTTGATCAAGTCTATGTTTGGGTTTGGAGGAAAACATAAGAAAGGCAAGGTATCATATTTTCTTTCTTTTGAAAATATGGATTCACAATAGGAAAAAAAAAAAAGGAATATCTTGTAGCAACAAACCAAACAATAGGGCAAAAAGGATCAGCAAACTCACAAGCTCAATTCCTATTTCACTGATAAGCTACCTATCTTTTAATTAAAATTTGGCACATGAGACCACACTTTTTAGGTGCATTATATATTAGCATTTTACACTGGGAATCAAATTACTGCCATTCTTGATTATTGCAAGTATGCAAATTGTATTCTTGGTTTGTTAACGTTTATGCTTGGCTAATTCACACAAACAATCATGTTTAGGTACTAAATTGATGGCTTATTTTTCATTGTATTTGGTTGCCGTGTACAGATGGTAATCTAATAATCTACATAATTAATCAGGCAATGATCTCACTGGGACCCATTCGACGACAATTATTTTGGATTTTTTTTGTCAAGATCATAGATCATATGATTCATATCCGCGCAAGTATATCTAATAATCCACGCATCTTTCTGTTATCCACAAAAAGAGGTCCATTTCCCTTCTCTCGGTTACTTTTTCTGTATTTTATATTACTACTCTGACAAGTTCAAAATTGTTTCCCTCTTTTTGCGGAAAGCACCTGATTCTCTCGGTTATGACTTGTGCTATAATGTTTTCACACCAAAATTGAACCGCCGCAATATAGTACCCAATTGCGTTAGATTTTTTTTTTATTATTTTTTTTGCTCCACGATTACATTTCGTGGGAGTTTCCTAACGCTGTCTGACTTTAAATATGTTCCAATTTAATTATTGTCTTTTTTTACTAACAATTTTAATTATTTCTTAAATATATTTAAAAATGTGAATTTATCCTTCCAAGTGATCTCTTAGTTCTGGCACCTTACTTGGTGTTTTTTAAATGGAACAAAATTGAAGTACTTGATCGAATTTTGAATTATCTAATTCCTATTGTCGGTTAGGTTTGGATGACCGCAACATCGATCAAATCCTATTTACCCACAGTAAATTAAGCTGATAACAATCTTACAAAGTACAAACAAAACAAAAAACAGAAAAAAATGAAAAGAACATCAAGTTCAACAATTGACATGCCAGTCCCAAATTGCATTTTTTTTTTATATATATAATATAAACTTCCATTAGCAAAAGTGAAAACAGAACTTACCAATTGACGGATGGTAAATTAAAAATTGCCACAAAAAAGAATCACAATTTCCCTCATTCAGTAATTAAAGCCTGTCACCAAACTATATATTATTCAGGCGGCTATATACACACCAGCACATTGATTACTGGTCATCACTCTTCAGTCCTTTTTACAGTCCTTTTATCTTTTATGCATCTCAGTTAGAATTGATCAGCAAAGCATCTTTTCCCACATGAAAAAAGAAATGCCCCATCAGCTTTTCCCCTTTTTTTCTCCTAAAAAGATTAAGAAAATTTATGGGCATATTTTAGGTGAGAAAAATGTCCCATCTTTCATTTGATCTTTCAGTTTTTATTATGACAGTGCCTGCCCTGCCATAGTGCCATCCATAGTTAATCTCCACTGAAGTCTGAAGTTCTTCAGGTATAGACATACTCATGGCATACAATTATCATTTGTTTATAATAATTAAACGAATATAGAAATTGTACTAGGACCAGTGGACTACCACTCTCACAGAGCTATCATAATTGAATTAATACAAGGGCTGCTATTTAATAATTGGCACTCTAACAAGATAGAACAATTAAAAGTATTTCTATGTAATTATTTCACATTAATAGATATCAAGGATAAGGATGGATTCAATATTATGGGCAAGTTCTGATGGACGACCATTCTTATATTCAACTTCAATAATTAGTATTTATTATGTCGTCTTAAGATCCATCAATTTAAAACAATAAAGTAAAAAATGTATTTAATTTAATTAAACATACATGATCTGGCGCCACATGTTCATGGATTGCTTCGGGCCAAACAGATTGTCACTTCACATCGGCTTATAGTGACTGTTGAAACACAAGAAAATGATGCATTGGAGACGATGGAATCAGACTCAAATGGACAGCTCAAACAGCAAGGCTGTTAGAAGTTAGTTAGGACCTGTTGAGAAGTAAAACATATTATAGGGACTAAAATGTAAATTCACATTTTCTGTTTTCTATTATAAATAGCAAAGGATGCTGAATGTAAGATGGTGATAATGAAATAATAAGATTTCAATTTCTCATAACTCTTCTTCCTCTTTATTTCTTATAGTGACGCTCTGGAATATTTGGAAGGAAAGGAATAGACGGATATTTCAAGGAAAATCATTAGTGGAGGGCGCGCTATCGAGACTCTTACAATCAAAGCTAGAACTCTGGAATTTGTCAGCACAATCGAGACGAACGTCACCATATAGGACACCAACAGAGGGAATAGGAAAGAGTTCAGTTGTATATTATTTTTTGGTTTACTCACTAGAAGAAAAAAAGTTTTTGGCAAGCCCTCCAAATTTTGCAAAATGCTCATATAAGTCTAGCAACATGAAGCTGTCTTGTTAAATGTAGTCTAGCAAGGTGTTTTAGCAACATTAATTTGTAGTGTGGGTGAAAATAAAATAGATGGTGATGCAAAATAGCAACAAATGTTGTCTTGAGCTATTGCAAAACTAAATTGTTTTGCTATTTAACATTTTTTTAAATTGAAAATATTATCAACATTAATTTATTGCCACATGGTGCTCGTTTTAATTTATTTCAGATTACGCATAATACACATTATAGGCTTGTAGCCTATTAAAAAATATACAAATAAACAAAAGTTGAAAATTCAAATTATATTAATTAATTGATCTGTTTTACAAAATATTCTAAATTACAATCAATAAAAGATAACGATATATAGTTTATATATCATTGGTCACTCAAATATCAAACAAAATTTTACATTATCACCCCAACTAAAATATTCATATGAGATGCAATACTGAAGCTAGCTGGCATGCAACATCTTCAATTTTCCTACGATAGAATATCAATGTAGAGGCATAATAAAATTAAAAAAAATGCAACTAGCACGAAAAAATGCAAAGGGACAATAAAAGAAAGAATGTAATGTTTATATATATACATGTCACTAATTCAAAGACATGAATTCTGACAAAGTCCAAAAAAGATTAGCAATAACATAGTAGCTGTCACTAATAAAGTCATACTCTACATAGTTTTATGAATGAAAATTTAGTAGGCTTTGTGTTTGCTGCTCCAAAAAAAAATTGTATTTAATTAAAAAAATAAAATTGAATAGACCTGACACATATTGAGAAAGGAGAAATTAAAGTGCATGTTTCAATTTTTCATTTTGTATTTTTGGATCCACCCCTTGGGCCCTTCTACATAGTAACATAGGCGAGGTTCAGTGAATAGTGACGGAGCTTGAGCTTGAGCTTGAGCTTGAGCTTGAGCTGATGTAGTACGTAACGTAATCACATCCGAAGTGGATCCCGAAATTAACGGGTTTTACCGCCCCCCGTTTTTACTTTTCACCATGCAACCCTGATCCTGTGCAACACTTGAATTATCCTCCATTATCACATCTTACGCAGCAGGAGATCAGTTAAACAGCAGAACCAACCTCCAGCCTCCAGGGTTCGAGTTTCCCCTCACATCACCTCGAATCAAGGCTCAAGCTTCACTTTTCCATCCATTCCATTCCATTCCATTCCATCCAATAGCTTCTTTACAGCAACCCAGGCAGCGATCACACGTGGGACCCATTCCCATGTGCCCTCCTCCGCCTCTTGTCTTTCATTCTTTGTCTACCCCTCCCCTTCCAAGTTCCACCTTCCCCTCTCACTCTCTCACTCAATCATTATTCATTAGTCATTACCCCTCCTTCCTTCCCCACATCTATTTCCTCCAGTTATTTTCTCAAGAAAATTCTAAAACCTAAACAAAAACTCCATTCCCTACTACCATCCCCATTCCTCATCGCTGCATCTACTATATATCTCTCTTTCAAACCATGATCACTACTGCTACCACTGCATCTGAGAATGGCAACGCTACCATGCAGCAACAAGGAGGCAACGGGCAGCTCGTAACGGCACATAAACCTCCGGCAAAAGACCGTCACAGCAAGGTCAATGGCCGAGGCAGGCGCATACGCATGCCGATTGTATGCGCTGCGCGAGTGTTCCAGCTGACACGTGAACTCGGACACAAATCCGATGGCCAAACGATCGAGTGGTTGTTACGACAAGCCGAGCCATCTATCATAGCTGCCACAGGTACCGGTACAACCCCTGCAACTTTTATCTCTTCGTCTCCCTCCCTCTCCAGCTCTGCCAATGCAATCGGATCCAACGTGCACCAGCTGACAACTGCTCACACAGCGACACTCATGCCGGGACCATTTTTGCTTGGAAAGAGATTGAGAAGCGAGGTGGAGGAAGATGGAGGCAATACAAACAGTAGTAATAACAAGGTGGAGGAAGGAGGAGGGTTTTGGGCAGTGCCGGCACGGCCTGATATGGGTCAGGTTTGGAGTTTTGCTGCTGCGGCTGAAATGGCAGCAGCTGCTAGGGTTAATGGATACATGCCATTTGCACAGGGTAACTTTGGTCTATTTGCAAGTACAATGTTGCCTCCTCAGCCGACGAGACGGGAGGAGGAACAACGGTGACATGTTAATTTTTTTAAGTAGCAAAAGTAGCGGAGCAGGTTTTCAAAATATTGGGAAAGTTCTTTAGTTGCATGACTGTTGGATTAAGTAGAATTGATCATTTTGGCATCTAATGAAGGATATAAAGATGTGAAACCGTTAAATGGTTGATTATTTATGCAGGTTTGTGTTGATCGTCAGATCAACAAAAGCCATTCAAAACCCTTCTAGTGAAGTTTGAACATGCTCTGTTCCTTCATTGTTAGCGTGGTTTTTTCAAATGACTTATTTAGAGTAGGGCTTGAGTTGAATGGATCAATGGAGTGGTTTGTTTTTGCATTTTAGTCTCATCTCATGTCTGGCATTTTAATTTGTAAGTTGTGCAATGCACTGTGGTCTGTGAAAGACTTTTTGCTGGTTATGTACTATGGAAATCTGGAGAATAGAACATACATTTCAGTACCGTTATTAATCATTCTGGGACTGGCAATGGCATGCATGTACCAAATTAGGAATTGTTTCAGTGTGCAACTGCCATTCTGCCAATAAACTCTACACTATTTTGGACTCTTCAATTAAGGTATCTGTAGTTAATTTATTGATTTCTGATGTATTAGTATTATAATAAGGATTTAACTTTTGTATATCCATTTTGAACAACTTTCTCTTATCCATTTTCAACCTTAAATATGCGCAAATTGGTATGTAGGTAAAGTGCTATCTTCTTCAATCTTTGGCCGTATAAGTTAGGTCAATTCCCAGTATGCTGGACAGGGACAATTGCTTTTAAAAGGATTATGCTATACAGAACTCAACTGTGGCAACATTTAATTTGTTGATTCCACACCATTTAATTTAGCTACTCGTAGCAAAATGTCTTATAATGACTTTTTTATTGTATACATATATATATTTGTGAAAGTAAATAAACAGTCAGGACTCAGGAGTTCAAATTATAGAGAATATAATATTAGGGATCATTGAACATCTATGTTCTCAAAAAATAGAAGAAGAAGAAGAAGAAGAAGAAGAAGAAGAAGAGAAGCAGATCAAGAAGAAGAAAAAAAAAAAAGTGTGTGACATCTTATGAATTAATACAGATCACAATAATTAACTACTATTAAAGTCTGGGTTGCAATTCAAGATGCATATATGACATCTCACCCTGAGGTCATACTATTAATTAATTAATGGACGCTGCTATAACGCTCCTTGCTTTTCCCCTAACAGTATCGATGAGTCAGCATTCTACTTAAACTTTTGTCACACTTGATCCTAAACCGTGTTGCTTTCTATTTGGGTGCCTTCTTAATATTACGAACGTAATGGTACTATTCTCCCTTCTTGGGTACTATTCCCTCTTTATCGCCTATACTAAGTACACGTCTCCCAAATTTTAAGTTTTCTGGTTCAAGTGGTTCTTCAAGACTTCATATCTTTGGCCTTTAACAAGTAACTAATACATAACCTTTCCTTTACTGCTTACTTAGAAAGAATGAAAGAATTAGAAAGCCATTATTGATACTAACCAGATCAAATAAACTAGCTCTGATACCAACGGGGATCAGCGGAATTTAGATCGGCTCAAGCTCTCGGACAAATTATGTACTGGAAACTTGAGACTTCAAGAAATTTAAAAACTGAAAACTTGATTGTTTATTTAACTGGAAGAAGTAAGCTTTCAGATGATTTCTGATGTGCTTGCAACTTCATATGAGGATACATTATATAGACTTGAGATAGGATCTCTATTATTGCACCGGGTGCGCATTGGGCCCCATCGTCATGCGAATAAAGAGGTATCAACTAACTCTTGTCTTCCACTCATAATAAAAAGATGCGTCGGCACACTAGACGACATCTTTAAATAAAGAAAAAGCAAAACCACTCAGAATAAAGTAGATGCTCCAGCACACTAAGGAGACATCTGTAAAGTAAACCAAATAAAGAAGATGCTCCAACACACTAAGGAGTCATCTAAAAGAAAAAGAAGAACTTTAATAAAGCAGCCTTTAGAAGTGGATTTCTCTGTAGCTTTCTATCAGTGTGTCGTGGCATTGGATGAGTGCCTGTATGCCAGCATCCACCCTTCCTAACATGTCACTTGCCCAATTGTCTTTTGTTGCTATTGACTCAAGCCTTGTTTTCTGGAGATACTTCATGGCAATAAGTATTTCTACTTGTATGCAAGCTTTACAGGCTTGTTCTTTGTACAGATCGGATAATCTGCTAGTCATAGCGTTTTCTTCTTCAATGCTTCTTGGATAACATACAAAGGTGTCTTCTGTTGTATGAGAGTATCGGGCTAATGGAGCATTCTGCCCACACAATGCTTCCCAAGCTTCTGCCTTGTTAAATGTTTCTCTGACCCTTCGTGGTTCACTGCTTATTATGATTCTCCTGAGTCCTTCCATTTTCCTGTAAAAACTAAAAATAAGATAACATACTTATTAGATAAATGTGATGATTTGTTTCTGCGGTCCACCACTTCCGCAATCAAAACATTCAATTTCTTTCTAATAGAAAAGAAATCTTTTCTATTAGCTGGCACAAGTTTATGAAAACTTCCTTGTTTGGTGCCTGGGTTACTTCCCCAATTGCTTCTTCAAGATTTTTCAGATATGCATCAGTTATTTCACTGCCTCTGGTATAAATCATATTAGCAGTTAATCTTGAAAGTGCATCAGCGAGTACGTTTAGTTTGCCATCAATATGCTCAAAATTGACTTGTACTCCTGTAACAGTTATAAAATCAACAAAGTTAATCCATCTGACTCTGGATGGTTTGTTCTGTGCTGACTTGTTGTAGAAGCTGATGATAGCTTGACAGTCTGTTCTGAGAGTTATTTCTTGTTGATCAAGATAGTGGATCTTAAGAGCTTTCATCGTCTCCATACATGCATGGATTTTAGCATCTATTGTCGATTTTATTACCGGGAATTTTCCACTGACATAAGCGCAAACCCGTTCTGTGTTCCTGGGATCATTCCTCTTCTTCTTCCACTTACAAACACCGCCCCATCCTTCCATACACCCATCTGTTTCAAGAACAATATAGGATCCAGGAGGTGGTAATTCGAGATCAGGAAGATTTTGTACCAGCTCTTTTATCTTGCTGATGAGCTGATAATCAGAGGGTTTTAGCCTCTTGTCTCCATGAGGGCTTGTTTTGGAGTATAATGGCCTAAGGAGAGTTCCCAGATTAGGAATGTAGCTTCTCGCATAGTTCAGTATTCCGAGCCAGGATCTAAGCCCGGCTTTCTCCTTCATCTTTTCGTTGTCAAACTGAACTATTTTCTTGATTATATGGGGCTGAAGTTTGATCTTACTCTCACCGATTATTGCCCCAAGAAATTCAATCTCCTTTACCGCGATTTTCATCTTAGTAAGAGATAGCACCAAACCCCATTTTTCACATATCGCTAGCATCTCCTCCAAGTGTTTGGCATGTTGTTCTTCGGTTTCGGAGAAAATGAGGATATCATCAATGTAGACTGCTATGAAGTCTTCAGTACCTCTGAAGTAGTTGTCCATTTTTCTTTGGAAAATTGCTGGTGCGTTTTTGAGACCAAATGGAATGACTAGCCATTCATAGAGTCCTCCAGGTACTACAAATGTCGTCCAGGGTATTGACTCTGGATCCATGGCAACTTGATGAAATCCGCTTTTTAGGTCGAATTTCGAGAATATCTTGTTGTTGCCAATCTTCTTTAAGATGGTGTTAATGCCTGGTAGACTGTATTGGTCTTTGTGTGTGTTATCATTGAGGGTTCTGTAATTAAAAACCATACGCTCCTTCCCTTTGACCTCTTTCTTCGTAATCGGGTCTATTGTTGTACCCGAATTTACCATTATGGCCATGGTTCTGTGCCTGCTTGTGCTTGGTTGGATTACTCCAATTTTCAGTAACGCTTGCACATGCCTGTCAAACTGTTCCTTCATGGCTGGGGTAACATGCTTTAAGGGTTTGTCATGTATTGTGATATCTGGGTTTATGATATCCAGTTTGCATGTTACTTGATTTTTCGCCCAGTGTTTAACCGGGTCATCTCCAATGTAGCCCTGCTCCTTCAGTCTTCTTAGCAGGTTTCTGAATTTATTCTTGAACCATGGTGACTCATCACCACAGTTATAGGCAACGGCTTCTTTGACCTCTTTGTATTCAAGCTCAGATAGGTCAAGTTCCTCCACTGCTGCTTGAGAAATGATCTCAGCATCTGCTCTGGTGGTTATTGTTGCTACATTTTTGTAAAATGTAACCATCTGCCCTTCGATTCTCAGTCCACCTTGCATTGCCCTGATGAAATTGCATCCAATTAGCATTTGGACGCCACCTTCCTTGCCCATCGGTAATGCATATGTAAATGGGATTCTGAATTTGTTGTCTTCAATAGACATCTGCCCATTCTTCAGCTTCAGGTTTGCGATTTGCTGAAAGTTTACCCCATTTATCTGTATAGGGTATAAACTTGGCTCCAAGGCCTCAGGGGGTATGAATTCCTGATTTACACAGCACACCGTAGCGCCTGTATCCAATATCGCCTGAATTTTAAAAGGATTTACCCCTGGTATTTCTATCTGCAGTTCAATGTTGTACAGCCTGTTGATTACCCTTCTTCCTTTTCTAGGATCTGGGACTGCAGGATTTACCTCGTCATCAGAAAGTTTATTGGCCATCTCTTTTATTATAAGGTTCTGATTGGCCTTCTTGGGAGATACAATATTTGGTGGGGGTGGGGATTCATCACTATCCTCTGAATCGACTTCTACTTCTCCCACCACCTTACGCTTGCCTTTGATATCCATCTTGTTCATGTCTGCTACTAGCTCATTCTCCCACAATTGATCCTTCAATCTTGTGTTTTCGGCTAGGAGATACTGGATATAGCTTAAAAGTTCATTGATAAGCTCATCCTTGCTATCATAAGGACTTAGGTTTTGTGTTCTTATCATGATCTTTCTTCCTAACACAAACCTTGAACACATGGGACACACAGTCATCTTGCATTTTGCACAGTGCGCCCTCATTTTGCTGTTTGTTGTCTCTAAACAGCAGTTACATCTTTCGCAACCTCGTGGTATTTCACCATTATCTTCCCATGAATGTCCACAATTTTTCATTTCAGTAGGCAAGTTTGGTTGCTTTCTCCATGATGATGTTTCTTCTTGGAGCATGAAAATTGATTCAAATGGAGTGTCTCCAAGTTCCATGATAACCGTTCTTGCATTGCCAACCTCACCCTCCGAAAGTGAGCATATAGCGTCACTATCCGGTTCGTTTTGGTCAACAGACAAGATATCCCAGTCATCATCTAGGTCCAGGTTTTCGACAATTGCAGCCCTTGCAATGTTACCTTGTTTTCTTCTGCAGTCTCTGGCGAAGTGACCTTCTTCGCCACAAATAAAGCATTTGCATTTTCTCACATTGTCCGCGTTCTTTCTCTTGAATACTCTTATGTGAGATTCATGTGGTTTTCCGCGATAGGTTTTTGCTTTTCTAATCTCATATTTCTTATTCTTCTGGTAATAACCTGGAATTGGGATTTTGCTACAAAAAGATAGATCTTTTAAACTTCTTTATAGCGCTGCTCTCTTGCATGATTCTGCTAGGTACTGGTATGAAAAGTTGATTCTTGGTAGTACTCCGACAGTGCTCCCCGGGTACTTCTCCATGTACGCTCTTTCTAGTTCTTTTCCAATTAGAGGGGGCATCTTTCTGAAAAACTTCTCAGAGAGCTCAGGACTGATGTACATACGTCCTGACTTTGCTGCTAGGACCTTATAATCATTCATGTAGTCGAATAGGTCCTTCATGTTGTTGCACGATAATCTCTCGAGATCATTATACGCTTGATCTTGTTCTACCGTTGAACCTTGGTATGGATCTTCGAGTAGGATTATTCTTCTAACTTGGGAGATGACATTTTGAGGATCATCGGCGATGTTCACCAGTTCTTCGTACTCTTGAGGATATGCCATTCGCCACTGTATCCACGTCTTTTTCTCTATCTCTCCCAGTAGATTTTCAATGTAAATGACCTTGCTTTTATTATCAGCCCAGTTTCTTTCGTTAACAAGGTTTAGGGTGATTGACTCCCACCTGGAAATCACATCACTGTACTGCCCTATATCTTCAGGCAATACGAGCATGGCGCCTTGGTTTGCTTGCGCTGAAGGAAGGTTGAACCTTTTGTTGCTTTGCTGTGCAAACCCTCCTTTGAATCTATTAACTCTTGCTCTTATCTCCGGGACATCGAGTTGTTGTTGGTTTTGTCTGAGACTCTCTGGTGGGTACATTGCGGGTCCCATCATTGGTTCTCGAGGTCTACTAGGTCCAGTTGCTGTGGATTGGGTTGAGAGAATTGTTTCAATTTTTGAATCGAGGTTTTTAAGCAACGGATATTCCATTGCTGCCAGAACGGTTTCGGCTTTGACCTCCTCCCTACCATCATTCTGAGAGAATGGGTTTACCCATTCTTCTTCACTGGAATCGTTGTATTTATCCCAGATTGGCCCGGCATCTTCTACAGCCGACTGCTTTTCTCTCGGTAATGCTGCCAATAATTGCAACATCTCGAGCTCATCATCATTCTCATCTTCATCTTGTGACTCGTGCCAGTCACAGAACATCATTAGGACTGATTCTTCACCTAAGACCTCTTCATCAGCTTGGCCTACTATTACCTCTTCTGGTGGCGCGGTTGATGAATATCCGCCAAATCTTACTGCTAAGGACCCATCAGTTCTGGTCCTTATCCTTGCTATCTGAGAATTCTGTACGGCTGGTGTTGTTGCTGGCCGTATTATCCATTGCCTGCCTCTTAGCTCCTCAGTTGACCTCATCTGGCCAGGAATTGCTCTAATCCCTCTACTTGCCAGGTGTTCTGCCACTCTTTCCACATTGTATCTGAAGTTTGTGTGGCTGGTATTTGATAGCCTTCCAATCAACGACCTTGAGAGCAGTAAATTACTCTCTCCTCCTTGCCAACCATCGTAGCCATGAGTCTGTATAACGACTTGGATGTGGTTGTTGAAATCATGCACACTTAAGGTCATGTCTGGCGCTGTATACGCTAGTTGCGTACCACCTGTCAGGTCTATCTCCATAGAACTGATTATGGCCCGATCATCAGACCATCTTGTGTCTCTTAAAACTAACAGGGCGTTTACCCCAGCGTTTCTCCCGTGGAGTGCATATAGTCTTATCATCACAAGACCTATATGCAGATGATGCAACACTTCTTGTACCAACTGGTTGTAGCTTTGTTGCGAGATAAATGGTAGCTCAACTTGAGCTCCATCTGTAACTAATACTCTTTCATCTGAGTAGTGTTGGTATACTCGATGATTTCGTTCAGACCATCCAGCTTGGTATAAAGTCTCAGCTGGAACTTGTTGAGCCCTTCTGTACTGTGAATGGTTGAGCTCAACGTCTGGATTTAGTTGGGACTCCAGACTTCTTCTGTAATGCCTTCTTCCTGGCATTCTTCTCTGCGCTTTAAATGCTATGCGGCTTCCTAGCCTGTAGCCTCTTATCTGGTCCTCAATTGTGGGATTTTGATTATTGTCTCTGCCAGATATGCTTGGTCTGCTCACCGTTTCAGTTCTTGTTTGACTCATTTTGGTTTTTGACTAAGTCAAATATTTCTTTCGGGTTTTTGAATACAAAGAACTGGCCGGTTGGTTTCTTGATCTTTTTCTCACTAGGTTCACCAAGGCTAAGTTTTTGTAAGCCCTTTTGGAGTTCGTTTATAGATTGTGTAAGATCTTCTGTTTCGGGCACTTTAGTCTTCGCTGCCTCTAACCTTCTGACTGCGGTTTTACAGTCTTCAAGGTCTTCCTTGATTTTGACCAGCAGTTGGATTATTGTATTGTTCTGCTTGATCAATGTTGTTGTGGCTCCTTTCGCAAATTCGGCTGGTTTCAGAAAGCCGCTTGCGGGTTCTTCAATCGTTTCGGTTGCCTTTAGAGCTTCTAGATAGACTGAACTTCTAGCGGTATTACGCCAATCGTTCATAAGAAGTTTCTAACTCTGCTGAGATTCAGTTCCGATATCTCGTAAAAATATTAAAAGTATCTTGAGTATTTGTTCCAATGTTTAAGAATTTTGGTCTGGTATAGAGGTTTTGACGACTTTCTGTTTTCAAATTTTTCTAAGTTTATAGTGCAGGATTGGTCATATATTAATTTATGGATATGCACACATTAGTGTACATGGTCTAGGCCTTAGCTAATCCCTCCCTTTGGATAAAATATAGTGGATATTTTAGTCATCTGTACTTTCTGGGGCAATTCTTGGAGCATAATATCATTTTCCTTAATTAATTGTGTGGCTGAATCATTTCATGGGGATTAGTCCTCAGTCCTAACACCGTACCCTCTGGCCTAATTGTGTTATATATGGTGTTTGTATAAAAACCAATAATTACAAAAAATGTTATAAAATAATAAAAAGGATGTACGAACTATATATAAAATATGAAAGGCTGGCTTACATGCCCATGCCATTTATGAATTTAGTTTTGAATCAGATGTTTGATCCCCACTCTTTGTCTGAAAAACTGACTTACATGAAGGCTACTACAGTAGATGTTACGTATATTAACTAATATTTTAATTTTAAGCCAGCAAAAGAATTTTAGTGCTGACATATATATGTTGTGCCCCCTTTTGTAAAAAATTTAACTGATCGAACAGATATTGTAATAATTGTCAATAGATGTCGACTGCGTGGTTGTGCACTTGTGCTTTGTTGAAGCTTAAGAGAATAGTGTAAATTTTAGTGCTGTTTTTCTTCCCCCAAAACCCCCTATCTCAGTTACATAATGCATTATTTTCCACTTCCAAGTAGTTGTAGTGTATATTTGGTACATTACTAAAGGAGTCTTTAGTCTTATCTCTCTTTTTTGGGTAAACTGATACTTAGTACGTGCTACAGGCAATTTAAATCCTGGGCACTACATTTGTTTAACCTAATCGATCATTGATTAATAATGAGAACTATTTTAGATAAATCTCTCGCGGCACTATTATTTGATCAAACCCTTCTGTCAAATTAAAATTGTAAAGATCAATAAATTTTAATGAAGTTGCTTGTGATTTTTCCGAACATGGCTCCAGTTTTTTTTTGTGAAGATATCAATTGACCAGGACTTTTCATGAATAGTGCTTTTTATCTCCTTTGCTTGTATATTTTCTTTAAGAAAGTGGCAATATACTTACTTTAATACGCATGAGATGTGTTGAATCTTTTTTGGCACTAAAAAATCGTACGCTCTCGTCCGACATATTTTCGCGTGTCTTTTTTTTTTAGTCCGTGGGGCTTTTAAATTTCAAAAGTACGGATTTTGAGAGGCGCAAACCTTTGCAGTTAGTTACCTGCACTCTTATGCATGAATCTCTCATTAGACGTCGTTAATGAGTTAACATATTTATATTATAGGACAATCAGGCAATTTTAGTAATTAATTATTTGTGTGTAGGGGTGTTTATATATGTATTTTGTAATGTGAGCGTTAGTTCTTCATATCACGATTTTGGAAAGAGACCCCATGATAGCAATATCAGTTCTCAGCACCATGGGTTTGCTCGAACTCCTCATGGTAGACCGATGAACATGCACTCATACATTGACATTAATATTAAGACTAGAGGGATGAGGAGGGGTCCGAAGGAAATTTTCTTTGAAATTGAACTCCTAAAAAATCTGGACTCTCGAATTCATGTGCGATCTTATGACGTTTCAAATCTAAACAAGAACCAGCTCTTGGCCTAGTGGCGAAGAGCAAGAACTTTTGTGTGGGAGGTCTTGAGTTTGAAACTCGGACAATTCAGATCTAAACATAAAGCGAATGTACTGATCTAAATGGGAAGTATTCTGTCAGCTCGGATCAAGACGAAGGTGAAGCTCGAGAGAGTTTGGTTCTTATAATTTAACTATCGTCAAAGATCATGATTTCTAGATCCATTACACTTCAATTTTGAGGAAAAAGATCCATTACACTTCTATATATGATATTCTCAGATTAGAACGTGAAGCGCAGTGACTAGCCTGAACTAGATAGAAATAAATGTAGAGAACGAAACGTTTCATAGAAATAATCTTTATTATCAGCATATATATCAACATCTCCCAAAACATTTTGCATGTTCTGTGTTGTATTCTATCCTTGGTTATGATCGATCTTTTATGACAAAATCCAACTACGAGAACTTTTATAAAAAAAATATGTTTAATGTTGTCGATCTTTTGGCAGAGTCGTTGCTAGAATATAACATGGAAGTCTCGGCGGTTCAGGAATAAGCCCTGAACAAAATGTTCATTATTTTTTCTCAGTTGCAGCAGAGTCGGACAAACCTCAGCATGCAGCCTTTTTGGCCATAAAATGTATTTTGTAATCAATATTATAGTAAACGTACGGTTTCAATTAGCGGGGATAGCTCAGTTGGGAGAGCGTCAGACTGAAGATCTGAAGGTCGCGTGTTCGATCCACGCTCACCGCATTAATTTTGATATTAGAATATCTATTGACTATTGTATTACAATTCTTTCTTTTTCTAAAAATACCTAGTATCTACAGGGAGTTCTGTTTCGTGTTGAGAGGAGCACAACTATTCCAGCAGAATTCGATGAGGACTTTCACAGACAGCATGAACCATCAAAGAAATATGAAGTCAGCTTTTCCTTCAACAGAGTTTGTCTCAAGCGAGCCCACCATGCAGTCTCAGCTGCAGCGAATCCTCTCCTACGCCAAATTCTTTTTCCCAAAACCTGCCACCTTACCATCAGAATGGGACCTCGTTTATCCGATGAACCGAATTCTAAACCACAAATTGGCCCCAATTCCATACCTCATTGAAGGCCCCTTCATCAAGGATAACCCTCATCAAATCCCAACTTGGATGCTTAGTACATGTGATGAATTTATGAGGGCCATAATGAAAAAGGTTAACCAAGTTGATTTATTCCGTGCTAATGCTGCTTTTAGGGACAAAGAGTTTGTTCCAGGTGATGTTCTTCCAGCATGCCTATTCCATGGAGAATGCTTCAGTTGTCCACCTTCGCATGTACTCAACAATTTTAGAATAATCACATCAGCTTTCGTTAGCACCTTTAGGTTGTATAATGCCGGGCTAAAGGCTGGTCATTTTTCTCACATATTTTTGGTGGATGCCTCTTCTGCTATCGAGCCTGAGACGATAGTGGCATCAGCGGATCTGGTAAGTGAAAGACTGTTGTTGTGGTAACAGATTTTGTAGGACATGTACCCCACTGGGTCAGATCTGATATCGGGAGAAAGCATGGCCTGACAAAGTCGTTCTTATTAGAGGGTATTAGACTGTACTGGTACAAATAGAGCATACTGGTACAAGCATCAGTTTTATTTCATATTAGAGTGTTTATGATACTGTCATGAACCTAGTCTAGTTAGAGTATCTAAACAGCTCCTTGTACTCTATACTGTATAAATACCATGTAATCACTGACAGATGAGATTAACAAAGATTAAAGATTCTTTACAATTCATTCTTTTTATTTTCCGTTCTTACCTTTCTGTTCTTGTTCTTGTCTCTGAGCTTGCCATCTTATATGGTATCAGAGCCAGGTTGGCCAACGCCGACGATCCTCTGTCAACCACCTCTTCCCCTCATTCTTCCAATACAACTGCTCACAAATCACTCGATCACTGATTCCATTGTCTCCATCAACCTTCCGGTGGCAATCAAACTCACCGAAGCCAATTTCCTTTCTTGGAAGTCACAAATACTTCCTCTGATCCATGTATACAACCTATTGAGGTTTCTTGATTCTCCACCTCCAGAACCGACCTTGGTTAATACCTCTGGACAGGTCGAAATTAACCCCAATTACTTGTCATGGCGAAGACAAGATCAACTGTTATTGGGCTGGCTTCGGTCTTCATTAAGTGAACAGCTACTGGCACAAGTTATCTCAAGCAGCTCCACTCGAGATTTCTGGCGCACTCTCGAAGAATACTACGCATCAATCTCACGGGCAAGACTCAATGATCTCAAACGCCAAATTCAAACAATACAGAAAGGAGATCGTTCTTGCACCGAGTATCTTCTTCAAATCAGGCGGATTACTGATGAACTCGCTTTCATCGGAGCACCTTTAATGGAAGAAGACCTTGTCTCAGCTATCTTGAACGGCTTGGGCTCCGAATATAATTCCCTTGTTGCTGCACTTGCCACAGCCCGCTACCACAGCTCCTTCTCTTTCTCCGACTTGAGAGGATTGCTATTGAGCCATGAAGCCATGCTGAGCACTCAACCTCTCACTCAATCTCAGTCCTCAGCCTTTCTCGCTGGAAGAAGATACAACAACAATTTTCGACAGAATTCACAAAGCAGCTCCTCATTCTCTCCTCACGGGCTCAACAACAACCATCATTCAACTGGGCCGACTCAGGGAGTTTTTACCAAGCCTGATAATAATAGTTTTTCTTTCAACCCAACAGCCCTCAAAAATGAAAATCGAATTACATGTCAAATTTGCTCCAAACCGGGACATGTTGCTAAATTATGTTTTAAACGTTATGACAAGGATAATGATTGGAAGCCTAATCCAAGATACAAACCTTTAGTGTTCAAGCTATTGCTTCCAATCATGATACAAATAGTTGGGTCATCGATTCGAGTGCCAACAACCATGTCACTAATGACATCAACAATCTCTCATCCTTTTTTGCTTATAATGGACCCGATAAACTCCAAATAGGTAACGGAATTGGTCTTTCTATTTCTCATATAGGTTCTACTACATTTACATTTTCCAATTTTTCAATTAAGCTTACTAATGTTCTTCATGTTCCTAGCTTTTCTACTAATCTAATAAGTTTATCAAGATTACTTCATGACAATCCTTCACTATCTTTTAATTTTTCTTTTCCTTTTTGTACTATAAAGGACCTCCACACCAAGACCCATCTTCTTCAACTTCCTAGCTCTAATGGCTTATACTTACTCAAGATGAAGCCTTCTACAAATCTTTTTCAAGAACTTCCTTCTCAAGCATTTCTTGGTACTCGTACAAGCACAAATATTTGGCATGCAAGACTTGGGCATCCATCCACCAACACCACTCTTAAAGTCATCAACTCCAATAGTTTACCTTGTACAAAAAATTCTAATTTTACTTGTCATGATTGCATACAAGTCAAAGCTCATGTACTCCCTTTTGTTTCTTCTTCTTCTTCTTCTTCTTCTTCATCTTCCTCTCCTTTACAACTTGTACACTCCGATGTATGGGGACCTTCCCCAATTTTATCTTCTCATGATTTCAAATACTATATAACATTTGTTGATGATTACTCTCATTTCACTTGGATTTATTTTATGAAACAAAAAAGCGAGGTTTGTAACATTTTTTCTTTATTTAAAACTCAAGTAGAAAATCTTCTCAACACCACCATTAAAACTTTAAGAACCGATGGTGGTACTGAATACATGCCTATCACTAAAAAAATTTCTCAATTAGTGCATCAAACAACATGTCCATTTACTCCTCAACAAAATGGAGTAGCCGAGCGAAAACATAGACACATTGTCGAACTTTCATTAGCAACAATGTCTCATGCATCTATACCCATCTCATATTGGGATGAAATATTTTCAAGTATTATTTATTTAATAAATCGTTTACCATCGCAACAAGATATTCCCTACAAAACTCTTTTTAATAAAAACCCCGATTATACAATGCTCCGTGTTTTAGGTTGTCTTTGTTTTCCTCTCACTCGCCCTTACAATAAACACAAACTTGAATTACGTTCACAACCTTGCGTCTTTCTTGGATATAGCTCTACTCAAAAAGGCTATCGTTGCCTTCATTTACCATCTAACAAAATTTACGTGTCTCGCAATGTTCAGTTTGATGAACAACAATTTCCTTTTAAAAAGTTTTCCACATCTGTTTCTGCAACCGAGTCTCACAATACAGCCCATACACAACTCAATCTTTTAATTCCATTTAATGTTATTTCTTCAAAGCCCAGCTCTTTAACACCTTATTCTCAGCAAGATGTTACTCCATCAGCCCAGCCACAGTCTGTCACGGGCCACAACTCCTCGTCTACTTCTGGGCATTTAGACGACTCGGCTCACCAGCCAATCTTACACCAAGTCCTTCCGCTACCCACTCCAGATTCAAACCCCAATTGTAACCTTTCTCTTCCTCCTTCCCCAGAACAAGTCTTACCCGACCCCTTTTTACAAACACATGTCGTACATCAAGATACTTCTATCGATTCGACCTCAACAACCCTCAAAACACATGGCATGATAACGAGAGCTCAGGACAACACTCGCAAGACTAAAATCTTCCCAGATTTTGTTGCATTTACTACTTCCACCGAAGTTGACCCTCACACGTTTCTTCAAGCAAATCAGTTTCCCCACTGGCGAGAAGCCATGTCCACAGAGATCAATGCCCTTGCTAAGAATGGAACCTGGACTCTAGTACCTCCTCCTCTCAATCAAAAGGTAATTGGTTGTAAGTGGGTTTTCAAGACAAAGCACAAACCTGACGGCACAGTGGATCGGTACAAGGCCCGCCTTGTTGCCAAGGGTTACAATCAAGAGCATGGTGTCGATTTTGAAGAAACATATAGTCATGTGATACGTGCCACTACAATTCGTGTAATTCTATCCTTAGCTGTTTCTTCAAAATGGCCAATTCGACAACTTGACATCTCAAATGCTTTTCTCAACGGTGATCTCAATGAAACTGTATATATGACTCAACCTCCAGGTTTTTCTGATCCCTCTCATGCTGATTATGTTTGTTTACTTCACAAATCGTTATATGGTTTAAAACAGGCTCCAAGGGCTTGGTTTTCCAAATTGAGCACAACTCTTATAAAGTTCGGTTTTACAGCTTCATGTTACGACCCTTCTCTCTTTATCTCTCATTCTGATAATCATACAATTCTAATTTTAGTTTATGTTGATGATATATTGGTTACTGGTACAAGCCAGGACCTAATTACTTCCTACATTACAAAATTAAGGTCTCACTTTACTCTTAGGGACTTAGGTTGTATTCATTTTTTCTTAGGAATTGAGGCTAAAACCAACAGTGATGGTCTTTTCTGTCTCAGTCCAAATATCTGTCTGATTTATTAAAACGTACCAATATGCATAACTCTAAGCCATGTTTAACACCAATGGCTTCGGGCACCAATCTTTCTCAGAACGATGATACTCTTTTCAACAATCCTAATTTATACAGGAGTGTGGTCGGTGCTCTACAGTACGCAACTCTTACTCGGTCAGATTTAGCATATTCGGTTAACAAGGCTTCGCAATTTATGCATCAGCCCACAGAGTCTCACTGGAATGCAGTCAAACGGATTCTCCGATATGTCTCTGGCACTCTTACATTTGGTCTTCAAATCAAGAACAACACCAATTCTCAGATTCATGCATACTCAGACGCCGATTGGGCCGGTAGCATTGACGAAGAAGGTCGACTTCAGGTTACTGTGTGTATCTTGGCTCAAATCTTGTGTCTTGGTGTGCTAAAAAGCAACCGACTGTATCTCGATCTAGTACCGAGGCCGAATACCGAAGCCTCGCCTTAACGTGTACCGAAATTATGTGGCTACAATTCCACCTCCAAGAAATTCATGTCCAACCCGTGTCAGCTCCCGTTCTATGGTGCGACAACATCGGGCCGACCTTTTTGGCTGTTAACCCCATGTTTCATGCGAGAACGAAGCATATCGAGATTGATTATCACTTCGTTCGAGAGAAAGTTGCTGCAAATCAACTAAAAGTGCAATTTGTTTGCTCTGCCGTTGCCACGATTTCAACATCTTCGACACAAGCTAAATTTGATTGCCATCCCATCCCCTTGAGGGGGGTGTATTAGAGGGTATTAGACTGTACTGGTACAAATAGAGCATACTGGTACAAGCATCAATTTTATTTCATATTAGGGTGTTTATGACACTGTCATGAACCTAGTCTAGTTAGAGTATCTAATCAGCTCCTTGTACTCTATACTGTATAAATACCATGTAATCACTGACAGATGAGATTAACAAAGATTAAAGATTCTTTACAATTCATTCTTTCTATTTTCCGTTCTTACCTTTCTGTTCTTGTTCTTGTCTCTGAGCTTGCCATCTTATAGTTCTTTAAGAGGCTTCTTGAAAGCGAGCCCTATCAGTCTGGCAACCCGCTTCTTATTAGCCGTATCAAAGCATAGTGAAGTACTTTTATTGTGTTTTATTACAAATATTCGATCACACTTCACACCATATGATTGCTGAGACAAAAGCTGGTTTTCTTTTAATTGTTTTGTTCACCCTCCCCTTTTATGATTTTATCAAATGGTAGACAAAATAACTACTACCATCTTACTATCTTGTAGATGTTGCCTTGTGCTCTGAACCTGCGTAGTCAGATCAGCCTTTGATTGCTACCAGTTTGTAACATGCTTGCTCAACTTTAAGAAATGTATTTTAAATTACTGTTTATATATTTATATGAGATCGATGAAATGTTTCTAAGCTCTTTGGATGTCTCTATCTTTGCTTTCATTTAATTTTTCTACTACTCCTTGGATCTAACATTGTTTTAAAAGTTGATAAAATATTGCATTACACCAAGCATCAATATATCATTGTCCTTCTTTAAGTAAAATACTTACCTATTGATGCAATTCGCAATAATATTTTTTTAAGTAAATAGAATCGGGCCCTCTTTCAATATATTGATTGATTAAACAGAAGTTTTACATTAGCATATTCTAGTATCTATGATGATCATGATCATCTGTTGTTCTCTTTCAGAAACTTTTGGTGCCCTTGTATACTTTGTTTATATAATATTTTTTTTGAGGAAAAGATGAGGGTCGTAGCCCTCAAATTTCATTTATGATAATAGTATTTACATAACAATAAATGGAAAAATACAGTAAAAAAGGATAGAAAAGAAAGAAAGAAAAAACCAGAGAAAATGAAATCAAAGAAAAGAAGATGTAACTATGAACATAGTGTGAGAGAAAAGGTCTGATGTTCTTCCTTTTAACCTCCCGAAAAATACCCTTCCTTTTGAAACCATAGTCGACCTTCCTCTAGGATTTCTCTGATTAGTTGCCTTGTCTCCTTTTTGTTGTTTTGGAATAATCTTCTGCATCGCTCTCTCCATAACACAAAAATGGTTGTAGCTTCTATACTTGCCCATTTCAGATCCTTAGTTTCTGTCAAGAAGTATGAGGATTGCTCACTCACAAAAATGTTAGCCTGTTGATCTTTGCTGTTGAGAATGTTCATCAGGTAGCATCTTATCTTTTTGGAGTATGCACAGGAATGGAAAATATGATGTCCCGTCTCGCAAGCCTCTCGACATAGATAGCATATGCTTGGTAGCTGCCAGTTCCTTTTGAGAAGGTTATCCACTATAGTCAGCCTATTCAGAATTTTCAACCACAAGAAAATCTGAACTCTGTGGGGGGCTTTTATTCTCCAAATTCGATGTATGGTCGTGTTTATTGCTGGCGTTTCAGAGAAGAACTTGTAAGCTGACCTTGCCGAGTAGACACCTTTCCTGTTTCTTGTCCATACCTGTCTTCCACCTTCTGTTGTGACACATGCTTGATAGTAAGGTATGACCTTTCTACACGATGCCCAGAAAACTGATGGATGAGAACTATTCCATGGCTTATCTTCATTGTGTGCAGTTGGTGTTGCAGTCCTCCACCAGTCATTTGAATAGCTATCCCAGTTCCATATCCACCTCATGAATAAGCATATGTTTGTCATCTTTAGATCTCGAATGCCTAAACCTCCAGCCATCTTTGGTCTAGTTGCCAAATCCCATCTTACCAGAGTCAGTCCAGTTTGATTTTCTTTGTGACCATGCCATAAGAAGGATCTTCTCACCTTGTCAATCGCTTTCACTACCTATGCTGGCAGTAAGAAAGTTGTCATGTAATATATCGGCATGGCCGTGAGCACCGTGTTGACCAAGATTAGCCTACCTCCAATAGATAACAAGCTTGCTTTCCAACCCTCTGTTTAGATAATAGAAATGAAATTTTGATTGTATATATTGACACTACAGGAAAAAGGACTTTCTGCTGCCGGTGTTCCGGTAGAAGATGCTCACTGCGCCGGTCGCAGATAGTCAACAGCTACCACTTCCGGTAGCACTTACACCGGCAGCAGTAAGCTGGTAACAGATACTTGATAGCTGCCGGTATGACATTAGTGCCGGTAGCAGATAAGACAACATCGACCCAAGTCCGGTCGCAGAAACCACATTTCACCGGTCGCAATTGCTCTTGTTAGGTTAAAAAAATAATATTTACATTTTATTGCAAACACATTTAATCAGTAAATGAAAGTTTACAGTCCACAAAATTAAACCACATAAATATACGTGAATAACCATTCAAAATAAAACTTTAATCCTTATTAGCAACTCATATAAACACATGAATATGCATGATATAAATCAGAACTAAGATAATTAGTGCATCATTGAAACAAATCAAGCTGGAGTTGTGATCAAGCTGTTCAACCTTTTCTAAATTGATCCTCAACATTAACTTCTTATTCTCTGACATCCGTAATCCAACCAAAATTCTGCCAAGAGAGAGTAAAACATTCTTTTAACTTCATATGTCAATTAGCTGATAGGGTCAGTATGTCATGACCTCTTTGTAATAAACTATTAGTCAATTCAAAGACGCACAACACATAACAGAAGAAAAAACACAAGTATAAAGAAAAACCAGCCAGCACATATCAGTTGAACCCAAAAGAAAACTCAACACATTAATATCAAAAAACAAACCTTAGCTCCTGGAGTATAGAACTTTTATCTTCGGGAACAATCTTGAGATCTCCCCTGACTTCCCGTATCCTTGATCCATCCAAATTATATCTTTAGTCAATAACAAGGAGTGCAATTAATTCATCAAGTTGTAAGAGAAGTACAATTTAGAACATGAAATTCATTGTGTGGAAGTTAATATAGGCATTAATGCACATCAAAATACATCATCTTATACAAAAAAAATTATCTACTTGATGAAACTTAACAATGTCATATAAATTACTTGAATTTCATACCCACCTGAGTTTTTTAGAGTATCAAGAAACTAATGTCCATCCAAATTGAGGTTTTCTCAACATTTATATAAAGGGCAACACAAGAGTGCTCTGATCATAATACGAAAATAGAATCCTAATCCATACATAGTACAACATGCAATCTGAATCATGTATGTCTGTATTGGTACATCACAGCAATCGGCCTAAGAGTCTTTAGTTTTTTTACTTAAAGAGTAAAGCTCAATATACTGTGTAGTTTTATATTTTATATCGGTTCAATCAAATAGGTAGGTAACCCTCACTTTTTTCAAAAAATAAAAATAAAAAATAAAAAGTTTATCTCATGATAGGAAATTAGGAATATTTCGACCAATTTTTTAATGATATTAAAGAACTTAACTCATCAACTTCTCCATCAAACCACAAAACAATACTAAACCAACAAAAGAAGCTGCATTCACAGAAACAATAACATGTCCATAAAATCACAACAGAGTGTTTCCATCTATACTAGACTGGTAATGAACATTTTTATATTTTCCTTCTTTTTCATTTGATAAGAAGATCAAGATGAACTAAATAACCTTTTAAATGTATGAGGTCGCTTGCCTCCCTCATCAGAGCTGCAACCATCAAGGATTCTCTGGAACCAAAAGAATCAGATAGAAATATTATATCAAGATGTATCCATAAACATATAGAAAGTCAGACACAATATATATATTTGAATTTCTATTATAATACTAACTTTTTCCTCCTTCCAATTGAAAGGCTTGCACACCACAATAAGATAACCATGATTATCAAAATGGTATCTCTTTGTCAGCTTCTCATCCTCAAAGTAGGTGTTAGGCGAGAAACTCTACAAAATGAGAAAAAAATATTAAAGAAGAAAAGTATTATATTTAATTGTTGCATTAAAAAAATACAAACAAAATATGACTTAAAAACTAATGAAGAAGCCGGACTTGACATCATTGGCCTACTTAACATCTAAAGAAACTGTGTTCTCCAAAATATGTTAGTAGAGTAATTGAAAGAAATAAAAGACGTAACAAGTATTATAGTGGTAGGAGATCATATTAGGGCTATAGAGCTTATAATACCTTTTTTTCCTTTTCAGTTAAAAGATCTCTAGATCTCTGATGATTAGAATAGTCGCAAAACTGCATCACACACAGCACAATGTATAAAATTAAAAGCATAGAGAAATGGTTCCAGAGAGAACAATTACAGAGTCAATACTGAAATTCTCATTTCCTACACTTTATCAATGTTAGAACAGCTGAAATGGACAACTCCATTTAGCTAGAAATGGAGACAACTTCAGTAGTTAGTTAGGAGTTTGTTTGTTACCGTTATACTCAAATTCTTACTGTACTGTATAAAAGAGATAGACACTGATTGTATTTGTGAAATTATGAAATGAATAAAAATTCAATTGCAATCAATTCTTAAGTCTTTGTTCAATCAAGTAAATTTATACTATTAAATTGGATTGGTTGAGTACAAGCTGGATCTCCTAAACTTAAGGACAATTTTGAATGGCACAACAACTCTAGTAACCCATATCTTAAATCACAAACTGACTAAACCAACTGTGTGTGCTATTACCATTTCTCATATGTTCCAATTCCAGCAATATATGTACACAAAAAATAAAATTAAAAATTAAAAATTGAAAACATGAGAAGCTTTGGGTTGTAAAGATGAATGATTGTAAACATAAATTGCCCAATCAAATTGATACAACATAACACAACACACCTGAATGTGGAGTTCGGTAAACAAAAGCACCGATTCTTCAAGCTAGAACTAAAGATTGCTTCACCGTTCAAACAAAGAGCATTTATGCAAGCAGCTTGATTGCATGAGCATGTACGAAAAATCAAGGAACGGAGATAAGATTGAGATTGAGATTGAGATTGTTATGTGAAAATAAAGAGCGTGTATTAGAGAGAAATATAATAAAGAGACTGAGATTGAGATTTTTTAACTAGACTCATGCTTGATTAAGCTTTGGCGATCGAATCGTGTACCTCGTTGAGGGAGATTTCAGCGAGATAGCGAGGAAAGAGACGGAGAGTTGATCGACAAGTAGCTTGGCGATTGGATACTGCGACAATCGAGAAATCACTAGGGTTTGTCGATAGGAAGTTAGCGAGCGGTGTACTTTGTTTCTCTTTTTTCCCATTTTTACTTCTTCACGCCTGTTTTATTTTTCGTTTTTGTTTTGTGATAGAGTTTAAGGAAGAGGATGTTGAAGATAGAATTAAAACTACAATGGGCCAAGTTAGAAAAGGCACTGGGCCAAGTCAAATTTCATAAGTTTGTCACCGAGTTTACAGAATTTGATGGATTGATATGTGCTAAATAATTGCTGCCGGCGGTAATTTTGTACGGGTCGTAAATGTGGACGCAAGAAGTCCAAATTGCTGTAGTGTGAATTGACCTGAATTCTATATTTATTTTTAGACGTCTTTTATATGAATTTGACCTAAGGTTTTTCACCCAAAAAAATGTTGCTGAGTAATCGCAACACACATATTTGGCATGTTGTTATTGAATTTGATATTGTTAATTTTATCTTTAAAGATAGAGAGATTATATATAATTTGACCTATTTTTACTGACCTCAAAAACACCTACAGCTACAGGCTACAACCCCTCATTAATTCCCAAGCTCCTACTCTCATTTTGACGTAACCTTTGCAATTATTATCTTTTTCCCATATCCATTCTGACGTAACATGCATGTTTTTCTCCATGGACCCACAAATAAAAAAGCCCAAAGAATCCAAAAAAAACTGTATATTTATATGGGCTGAATGGTGCAATCAAGATTCAAGCAGCCGCCTTATTGGTTGAAGAAATGATGGCTAATGGCGGGTCGCATATTTGATTTTTCGTCTGATTCGGAAAAAATAAAAATAATTTCTGATTTCAATTTTTTTATAACTATGACCTTATGTTTTAACTGTGAGTTCAGAGTCTAAATTCTAAACTCAAAACGCAATGTTCAGATAATTCTATTGACAGAGTCTAAACATAGTTTTCATAAATATTCTAAACGCATGCTCTGAATAACACATGTGAATGTGAGCGTTAAAAATGAAGTCATCATTTAAAACTAGAGTTATATATGTAATTTTACATTTTTCTAGGCTATGCAAAAAAAATTCCGCAAGTTTCTTCCTTTGCGAATAAAATGTCAAATCAAAGGCCATTTTTACATTTTATCTCATCTCCCCATATTTTGAAACCCTAAAAATAGATCAGGAGTCATGAATATTTGCCTATAATTAATTTGGCATTATTTTTTTGGATAGCTTCACCTATATTGACCTTGTGATTTTAATAACGGGCGGGGCGGCGTTGTAAACGGATTAAACTATTTTTTAATAAAAGTGATCTTTACATATTAGAGACTAGCTAGTTCCGACATTCAATTTTTTAATATGTTAACTTGTATGTTTGGAAATTATATATTTTTACTTAATTAGTATAGGATTGAAGTTGACACTAAAAATTGCACATAATGGTTGAACGAAACAAACAGAACGGAAGAAAGAGACGAAACCAAATGGAACAATAAAAAATTGTCCCTTGGGTGCACTAATTTGATTTTACTAATTCTTCTGCTATCTATAAAAACAAGGAAATGCAACCCTTGTGACACCTTCCACACCATCCTCTAGCTTTCTCTTCATCTTTCAACTCGATCGATCATGGATACTCTATCCACTCTAATCACCTCCAACCCCATCAAACCCAATTGCTCTTCTTTTAAAACAATCTACTCGACGATACTGTGCATCGCCATCTTCTCTCCTCTCCTGTTACTCCGCTACTCCCCCCTTGTTCTCTGGATCACAGCCAACGCCATCATCTTCTCAGTATATAAGCTTTCTTCATCCAGGTATGCAAACCACTCTGACCCGCAACCTGACTCGGTGCACCCTATACTTGCATCTGTTCCTTCTGACGGATGGCATGATCATTATCCATCCGCTCATGCCGAGTCAGAGCCGACAGAGAAGGAAGTAACATATGTTGAGATGGATGGAGAGGAGGATAAAAGAATGACAAAGGAGGAAAAAATGGATGACGCATCGAACTCAATCATGATGCAGTGTTCAGGCGCCGCGGTAAAGAAACCATCACTCAAGAAAAGTGGTACATGGGAGAGAAGCCAACGGCGTCTGCAGAGAGCAGATGAGGTACTTGTGCATGGAATCTGATAATAAAATAACAGCTCAAGGTTGAATTGCAATACAAATTCTGATATATCAAGACAATAAAGGTGAACTTATAATAATTTAAAATCTTGATTAATTTCATGTTTTAGATATTGATCAGATGTGTTAAATTATCTTTACCAGCTGATGATTAAGTTAGATCATGATTCATGCTTAACAATAAAAGGTATATATGGTAATTAATCCAATCATAAAAATTCAGACTAAGTTGTCCCTGCCTTAATATGCACCGACTTAATTTCATGGTAATTACAAAGTGAATCATGAACTAAGCCGGATACATGACATAGGTCCGACTTAAGAGAACTCGGAAGAAGTCGGCTACTTACAAGGATGGAAGAGATCAAGAACTGGCATCACACAACCAACATGTAGAGGAGAAAACAAGCAAAGGAGACACAGGTTGGAGACAAGAGAAGTGTTGGTGGTGCCCCACGATGATCTGTTCAGACGCGTCGAGAACTTCATCAAGAAACAACATGAAAATCTCCGCCTCCAGAGACAGGAATCAGACTACAGTCACTTCTTAGAATGTTCCTCAAATAAATAGTGTGAAAAAAAATATAAATATATGACAGTAATGAAGGTACCATATTACCAACTATATGTGCTTTTCTGTGAATTAAGTTGTGCATGCTTATTGTATATATATATACGCTGCTTTTGTAGATTAAGGTACGTAGTAATAAGGTATCAATAAATAGAAATGGAAAGAATGTATAGCATGATGTACAATTGAACTGGCAAAGAATTATAAGAAGGAAATTCTGGTCTTGTGTGCTCTTAATTCAAAAACAAGTTTAAGCACCTTTTAATGTTAATTATGATACTCAATAATTAAAAAATCAAAATCTACTAGGGAACAAAATATTTTTAATTTAGAGTTTTTTTAAGTATGTGTTTTGGATTTTTGAATGTGGCTTCAAAATAATAATAATATATTCAATGTTTTTATATAGAACTATGTCACTTTCAAAAATTCAAAACACTTGCTTAAAAAATTCTAAAAATAGATTTTTTGAGTCCCTTAATTACTAGATTTTGATATAAAAATTATTGAGCATATATGATAAATCAAAATTTAAAATTGTTTAAGTTTGTTTTTGAGTTAAAGAGCAAGGAAGGCTTGGGTGCTGCTAGGAGCATAGATTTACTCCATATTCTGTTTAATTTATTGTACTTTAGTTTTAGTTTTAGTTTTGTGCTCGCATGGCATGCGTCTGCACAGATGGAAGCTTGGTTAATTCTTTCACCAGTGCCTGGTACGGAGATCGATGCAATTAACTATGCGCCTCTCTTTTTTTCGTTTTCCTTTTTGGGTTTCCTTGTATATATACATAAAATTATCATCGGTTGAAGGACTTCAACTAGTTGTTGAAAATGAGGCTGTTAAAGTAAGTTGTTGTCTTGTTGATATTAATTTCTCTCGACTGTACAAAATTGGTGTGTGCATGGAAATATCTAAGTCGGTTAGTCCTATCACATGATTGATATATTATCAGAAGACAAATATAGCGATCGGCTTGTGCGTGTTGCTCTTTAATTTCCTATCCTCGCATTATCGCATATGATTGCAATTCTTTTGATGTGATACCTCCCCCATAAAAAGATTAGCAGATTCAATTAGGGGCGAGGTTTACCAGAAGTCTAGAAGCTATATAAGGATATAGTAATATTAACTCTTATCCGGCGCTAACCATTTGTAAGTGGAGGTGGTTGTCTCATCAGACATTGCCCATAAAATCATGATCCCCGGATAATTTAATTAGAAAGTTAAATAAAAGAAACTAGTGATGAAAATATGTAACTAGCAGTAATCTTAACAATTTGCTTCGGACTTAATTGTACCAACAGGAGTATCTGGGTATTTTGTCTTCACTGATAGCTAGGTTTCTGTCTTTGTACACTTGAGCTGTATAATGCGATGTTATCCATAGCCAATTGCTACTTCATCCCAGCTTGATTTACTATATACCTAAATAGAGGACAAGTTCTATTACCAAAAGCTTGCTTAGGAAACAGGACCACAAAATCCTCAAAATAAATAAAAAAGAGTTGAAGATTCAAGTGGTTACATTACGTGATATTTTAAAGTGCTTAAAATATAAAGCCACACGAATAGAGGTAATTGTTTTATTAAATCAGTTGTCAGCAAGTTGGATTAGACTGAACCACCTGTGTTGAAGTTCCTTCACCAGGAGGCAATTGTTTCTTGCGTACGCAGTATGCCTACAAATGAACCACCCCGTGGCATGAATGTGACCATTATCAAAACAATACCTTTCACATCTCTTGTTGTTTTCATCTTCTGTACTTTATGTAGGCATTCAATTTGTGTCACTACTATTACAGTGGTAGCTAGTTAAATTTAGTGCTATGACATGTTCTGATCCAAAAATGAGCTTGGAAAGAGGGGCTTCACAGAGAAAATTGACCACTACAGGCTTACAGAGCTATAAGCCTATAACTCGATTGTTGCTATAACACAATATGGTAATTTGGTACTGTTCCAGCTTTGCACCTAAGTAGCATCTATGTAAAAGAATATATAATACTACTATACTAGGAAAATGCATGACTATTGCACTGCCAAGATGCAAACTATATATGTTCTTTAGCTTCTTTTTTTTATTGCCATAGAAGAAATCGAGGTTACACCCTCTCTCTTTTG